>JAPMOR010109991.1:167167-259892 GCA_026543865.1 Argiope aurantia
TTTGACCATCAATCGGAAAATTTTAGATACTTTTGTAGAATTTTGACATCAATAGGACATATTTTGTTGCATAATATATAATCACAGCTGGGTTTGATTGCTATAAATCGTATTGTTATTGGAAGACAATAGAAAAACAGTCCGTAATTATTTGAACATCTCTTTCGTTATTTTTTAATTTCATTATTAACATAATTATGAAATAAATTATTTAAATCATTCGAAATACATCTAGTGTTTTATGATGGAGAAAATTTTACAAAACTAAAACATATTCTCCGAGTGCGGTGTGGAATTAACAGTTCGATTCAAGACTCCTTCCCCCCAATCTGCTGAAATTGGATTCCATCTATCGCAGAAATCATTAAATACTTAAAGGAATTATACTGGTTTCAGAATTATGAGTCAGTCCTGATAAGATTACTTCGAAAATTATAACCTTATAATCTGGATTTATGCTCTTGCAGTAAATACGTACAGAAACGAGGCTTCGTTGTTGTTGCCGTAGATTACTTGCCAACTTCGTTTTTAATGTCCATCAGTACAGTTTCCGTAATCTAATTAACTATGAAATGGCTGTCGTTAGTTGATTATGTAGTCTCTAAATCGTGTGTTAGATTTCTAGTTTATTGTTCTTATTTTTGAGAATTGACTTGCTAATTAAATCTCCTACAGAAGAGTGATGTTATGTTAGGAATGACAAAAAGCTTTTTGTTCGTAAACAAGAACTTTTTTTCATAAACTCGGTAATAACATCTTTTACATATATGGAATAATATTGTGATTATTTTATCCTCGCTTTGTAAGAAGTAAGTAAATGGTGGTTGCTGTTAATGCAGATTGAGCAATTAATAATTATTTATTTTTATTACTTTATCACATTGAATGCAAATAGATCCATAAAATGATTAAAGTGATTATTTGTTGTTTTAATCTATAAACACTCTATAATGCATTGTTGTTTCCTAATTAAAATAATGTACTAATATGTCTGCAATTTCCAGATATTCACACTATATTTCTAAAAGAAAAAGAAATTTTACCAATATTTTTATAAGTAGTTGTATATTCAGAATTGTTGTTGAATAGTAATTAATTTAGACAGTCAATAAGTACAAGTATTATTTATGTTCAGTAAATGTTTCTGTTGGTGGTTAAAAAATGGAGCAGACGATTATTTATCAAAAGTTACTTGAATTCAATTATTGTTTTAGTGAATAAATATTAAATTATACTGGAACATTTATTTATAATTTGATTCCTCTGTAATGTGTTTATGCATTATTTTGAAAATTTTAAGAGTAAATGGAATTCAAAGAAGTTTAGTGCATACATGATTATATTTTATCTCTCCAAAATAAGAATACTTTTTAAAAAGTGTTATATTTATACCGTTCAAGATGCGTTGTCATTCAAATTCAATGAAAATATTATAAACAATTTTAGTCATTATTTTCATTTTCTTGTACACTTCCATTTACATTGAATTTTAATATTAAGAGCATCTAAAATTTCTATGTTTATTAAAAATGTTTTAAACAATTCATTATTTTACTATATAATTATTCTACAGTTTTTCATCATTAATTTTATCAAAGAATATCTATGCTTCGCTGAAATTGCTTTCAAATAATTCGTTACCGATTATTTATTAACTAATTACAAAAAATTAATATCAATTCAGAAATGAAAAGAGCGCGTTTGAAATAATTAGAAAATAATCTTCTTAATTCTATTGAAAAAAATGTAGTCATGATAATTAGAATAGAAAATATGTTTGTGGAAATCTTTGTTCGTAGAATGAAATCGGACCTTAAATTATTTAATTAAAGCGCATGTTGAATTGACCATTTATGTTGTGTGATCTGATTTCAGTGCAAATATATGATTGAATGACAGCGTTTATGGTAATACTTTGATTAGAATAATTAATCTATTTTTAATATTTTCAACTCCACACAGCTAGCAAAATTTTCT
This sequence comes from Argiope aurantia, assembly GCA_026543865.1. Lineage (NCBI taxonomy): Eukaryota > Metazoa > Arthropoda > Arachnida > Araneae > Araneidae > Argiope > Argiope aurantia. Next base: position 169,145 of record JAPMOR010109991.1, read on the forward strand.
TCACTGTCATCCGTATGTTTTGCGATGTTTTTTAAGATATACAAATATAATGTACAAAATTTATTGCAATAATTTTAGTTGCTTTTTTATAAAATGATATATGTTTATATGTTTAATTTATCAATGTTATTAAAAACATTAAAATAAGTTGATTTTAATATTTAATTATTTTATTTTGGTTTAATTATAATATTTTATTAAGCTGCTATTAAAAATTAAAAGGAACTCTTTTTTTTAATAAAATTCTATATTTCTCTAATATTTCTTTTTTTTTCATGATAAATAGTAAAACAGGCCCACAAATGGAACAAGATTGGCAAATCAAATCTATGGTTTTAATCATTTTTTGCGGAAACATGCGCCACACATAATAGTGAAATATCAATAATACCATGTTGGTTATCGGCTGCAAATAAAAATTGGCTTCTTAATGACAACACGTTGGGATCACCGGATGTGGATGAGAAAATAAAGTGAGCGTTGAATACTTCTAATTGACAGATTTTATTACTCTCTTTTTAATTTAAAACTTAATTCTACATCAAAAATACCCATTAAAATCGACACATGATTTTCTGGGCATGTATGTCAAAATGTCCCAAGGTAAATTCTTTTGACAAAGGGACACATTAAGGATCTAAGAATACTTGATAAATCTAAAATCATAGGACAATAAGTATATATAGAGCATGGAGAAATAAGTTATTTGGACAGTTGGAAAAGACATAGTAAAGGAAAACGGCAACATTTACAAAGTGTTCTTTGCTTTCTGAAGAGGCTATCCTTCACGTTCTGTCTTAAGAATTAAGTAGAACAGAAATATTCGTATCAGATTAAGTGGAGGTACAATAATGGCTCACTGGATATCATTTAACATTGAAATCACAGAAGAAATGTATCTATATTATAGAAAAGAAATGCAGTTACCATTAGCGTTTGTGTGTGTGTGTGTGTGTGTGTGTGTGTGTGTGTGTGTGTGTGTGTGTGTGTGTGTGCGCGCGCGCGCGCGCGCGCGTTTACTGCTAGCGCAAAAGAAAATTGATTTTACCTATCGATTGTTGCCCTTTAATAGAAAATAAATGGAGTGGTAAACAAATTACACAGACAATTGTTGTATAAATAATCGTATAATCGTAATCATACAATATCTTCCAAATTTCCAATGAAAAAATATTTTCTATAGAAATTTGAATGGGATTATATAAACATATATCACACTATCTATTATCCTTTTTTAGGGCTGATCATAACAATATCAATAAACTCATTTTTACATATTTGTTCAATAACTATTAAAAATAAATTAGTACTCAATAAGTTATTTAAATAAAAACTTAATATTTTTATAAATTTATAAAAAATGTAGATAGAAATTATTTAAAGATGAGCACAAGAATAAATGAAACTGTATTAAATAAACCAAGCAATGTTCCAAAATCTAATTAAAATAACAAAAATTACACAAGTGTTCTAATTCAATTCCTGAAGAAAAATTTATGGTTTTCTTTTTATAAGCTTTTTTGTTACCATTAGCCACAGCAACTGCACTATGCGAATATATTTAAATTTTGAACTGACATAGTTCTTTCTAAGTATATTATGACAAACTATATTAACGTCAGTGCTACAAGTAGTTTAATCTTGTTATAAAAGAACTAGAAACATTTTTAATATAACTAGAAAAAAGAATGATACAATACTTTTTTAACTTCTAAAAATATGATACTCATAACTCATAAATCAGGAATTGATCCAGATCTCTCATTTTTTTTTCGGCAACTCAATCCGGTAATATCATTCAGTAGTTAATCAATCAATCAATAGTTTTTCCTCTCCAAAACGCTTCTCCGGTTGTACCACCATCTTCCGATTCCCATCCTTTGACAGAAGAAATCCTCTGAGTGGTTTTTCTACAAAGATTCGATTCTGTTCACTGAAGGGTATAATCAAGACTATTTCTTCTTTCATTAAATTTTTATTTCGTGTATATTGAGCCTTTGTGTCTCCAAGATCAATCCTTCAATTTAAATTTCTCTTTTCTTCCAGTATTTTCTTTTTGGAAGTCGAACAAGGAATTCAGTAGTAACTTACTCCAATAATTCATTAATGTCTTATCGAAAAATTCGTAAATCATTCTTCTCTTTGTTCCTTTTTTTTTCTCTCGTATAGTGTTATAAAGGTTGGAAAATATTTATCGATCGTTTTCATTAAACTTTCAGTTTTATTTTTCTACATTCTTCTTTTGTTTTGTTAAAATATAAAAAAGTGCTACTTTTCAATGATAAAGATATCCAGATATTGTGTCATTTGTAACAATTTCATTATTCAATTCATAGAGATCTTGTATATTTTCTTCTCGTATTCTTCATCCTGTATATTGTTATTTTTTTACGTCATTGTATGAAAATTTATATTTCGTAGAAACTGAAGATTTTTATCATTTATTTTCTTGTACATTCTTTTATCAAATTTTTTGCTATATCATCTAAACATTGTGCCTGTTCTATTTGTTCTAAATGTATGCCTGTTTCTATTTGTTTTATATGTACGTAAAAAAAACAAAACACATTTGCTTTTAAATTGTGCAGTTTATAGTCGCACAAAAAATGGAATTGATTAAAATTTTATATAAATTAATTCTGAAAAAAATATTAAAACTCAGAAAATTTATTCAATAATGAAATTAAAGTTGTTAAAAAGCCATTTTTTTTATTTTTAAAATGGTATAAAATATTTATGCATTGAGTTGTACAGAACTTATAGTGGGGAAAATTCAAGATATTATTCCTTTTATAAGGCACAGAAAACTTTTAATACATAATTAATTTTTTGTGCTTAAGAACATTCGTGCTAAATTTCACATGAATCCATAAAGAGACGTGGAATTTTAGACAGAAGAATAAATGGACATTCAGTTATATTTATATAGATTTTTTTTATTTTGAATCGAAATTTTATTCAATATTAATTCTCAATGAAAAAAAATAGATATATACCGATTACGAGTTCATGTTATCCCATATTTATGTGTTAATTTATTGCTTTTTGTTGTATTTCTCTTATTTTTTCAAAGTTTTAAAAAATGTATTATATAATCATCAATGCTTTCTTTTATAAACATATTATTTTATTAATTCTCTGATTATATAAATTTTATCACCTTTTTGATTAAAAATTATAAAGAATGATTATATTGATTAATACTAGTTTTATTTTGTTAATGAGTTTCTAATGTCGAAAGTATTTATTTTCAGATTGAAAACTATATTTCTCAACCATCCAATATTTTCATATTTTTAAGTGAAAATATAACAAAAGTTCGTGAAATTTTCTTCTTAGTATCAGAAAAATTTTAAATAAGAATACTTAGATCTCCATTTATTTTTATACTTTTCGCATCTTGCATTTAATGTTAATAAAAATGAAGAAAAAAAAATTGGAATCATGATTTATATTATTCATTTTCTCTGAATTAAATAATTTTATAACGATTTATTATTTAAAATTCTCAATGTATTCATATTTAAATGTTCATATCTAAAAACATGTAAGGAAAGTAACATATGAACAATAATATTTTTTCATTATTTTTAAAAAAAGAATATCCCAATAATATATATAATATTATCTACTTGAACTGTATAAATATAGGAAGATAGAAAAGATAAACAATATATTATTTAATTATCAGCAAAAATGTAATCATGTCAAACGAAGTTATTTGACAACATAATACGAAATAATTTTTTAAACGGAATTATTTTTTTCAAAATTATTTTTGTTTACTGGCATTGAAATTGTGGACGGTTTTTTGAACAGAGAGCTCTGTTTTAAATTCTGAACGATCTCTTAATTCCTACTACCATTAACGGTTAAAAGTAACCAAATATTTTTTTCAGTTATATAAAATGAGAAGGAAGCATATTCTAGGATCAACGTATGTTTTAAAAAAAATATTTGTTTCATATAACCTATAAACATTTGACGTTTTGATGCAATTTTCTGAATGTTAATAGATAATTTTTAATACCATGTATTGTTTGATGATAAAATGAATATATGCATTAATTCCTTTCTAGTGTTTGAGTTACCGTTTTATGTTCCATTACCTTTCATTTAAGCACCTCTTCATGGGCATCTCATAATGGGCAGTTAGCATTTTATTTACAAGATTATCTCCTGAAATAAAACCGGGATGTTTCTGAAGCACATGCAACTGCATTATGATGCCATTAGCATTCAGTGCATTAACTCTTTGAACATTGCTAAATTTCATTACTCTGATAAAGTCATTGCTGTAATACAATAAAGCAGTAATAATCGAAACAACCAGCATTTAATTGCAATTATTACTTAATTGCTGAATTATTAAGTGTGCTGAAATTTTATTCCAGTTGCGAATAATGCTACTAAATATCTGTTCTAAAAGGATGGGCATTACTTAAATAAAGAATGCATGTCTAAATCAAAAATTAATATAGAAAAATAAATTTCAATTATAAGACTCTTGCTTATTGTAATTTTAAAATGATTAGATGGTATTGCTTCTGACAGTAAGTCATCAAAGGCAACTCGAGCGTATCAATATGAGTTATCTTACATTTATAGTGAATCTCATTATAATATGTTGCAGCGTAATTATATATATTTCAAACTGAAAACATCTTGCAGCTTAATTATATCTATTTCAAACTTAAGGACTTAGCCGTTTCCTCTTCTTTAGAAGTATTAATTTTATATTCCGAATTTAATTTATAATATATTTTTCAATATATTTTAAAACTTTCAAACGTACATTTGGGAATTTATAACTTTCTTTCAATGTCATCATTTAATTTTTTACCCTTTTTACAATTTTTATTTTTTTATATTACTTTTGCTGCCGTTTTCTTTTTCAATATTGTTTTTTTTGTTGTTGTTTGTTTGTTTGTTTGTTTAACATGTTCATAGCACAGGTTGGCAACGTATAATTTTTATGCCATTATAATCGAACTTAAAGCTTGAAACCAATCCCAATATCAATGCTCGATTTTTTTAATATTATGTAGTAACAAAATCTAATTTTATATATGTTTTTATTAAAAATTTCATTTTACATTTTTTCGAATTTTATTTTTTTTTAAATTATGCCCAATTACTATTAATATTGACGCCTTTGAGACACGTTAAAAAACTATCATTTGAAAAAAGTGACAAAGGAATAGATTTTTAAACAAAATACTGTGTCTACAGAAAAAATAAGTAATTATTTAAAAACATCAATTATCTTACATTTATTGGTAATATTTTAACGCTTACAGCAAAATGGCAATTTTGGTGATGATTCCTCAGAGATTTCAATCATTATTTCATAAAATGACTCTTTTATTCATATTAGAAATGGATTATTATTCTTGCTTCTTGCCTCTCCCGCGTGCATAAGCAAGAAAATTTCGTTAGATCTGTAACCATAAATTGTACAATTTTTGGTAGTCAGTGCGTGTTTACTGTTCACCGTTTAATAAATTAATAATGTATACGAAAATAGGTTGTTTCAAAGTTAGTATTGATTTGATAGCATCTGAATTCATTACTCTTCATAACATTAAGAATGTATAGTATTGCTTTTCTGCAGAGTTTCATGATAAGGAAAATACTTTTACAGATATTTAATGGCTGTTAAATGGGGCCAATTTAATGAGCCCCGGCTTTGAACACAGTAGTAACAAAAATGAAGATTTCCAATAACTTTCGAATATTGACTATATCTCCGTTTGAACTCGAGTTCACGTGTTTGTTCTAGAAGATTCGAACCTTGTCAAGGGAACTATAACAGAAGAAACGAGCATATGAGAATAGTAGTCGTATCGAGAAAAGGGCAGTCAAATGAATGATCTCTTTAAAGAATTTATTATCTGCGAGTTCACTTTGCGCGCTTTGATTTGATGCTTGTGAGATCCTGCTTACTGCAAAAGCAGTTCTTGTGTACGCTACAGCTGTGTTTTTGTCACTATATTGTCTGTAGAATAAAACGTCGTTATCCATTATTGAGCTTGTTGAAATTTTCACCTAGCATCCGCTAGTGAAATATTTTAGTAACATCCTTCAATAAGGATTAAATAGTTTTAAATATCTGCATACATTAAATTTTTACATATCTCGAAAATGTAAAAGTGTAAGAATAAAACATCAGTATCGTCAATTTGCCTTCAACTAATTCTGAAATGTGCAATTTTGATTCTTTCCCATGGCGTCCACTTTAGCTCATGTCTAGTTGTGATTCATTTAATTTTCGAGAAAAATAAATAATGAAAAATATTCTTATTTTATATTACTTCTAAATGAAAAACATATCTACAATAAAATTGCAAAATACAAATAAATGTAAAAGAGAATCTTAGAAGTTGATGTAAACGGATAATATTTTGTGATTCGATTTTTATTATAAGTAATCTACCTGGTAAAACGTCAAATTCATGTCGAATTATATATTTAAAACATTCTAAATAGCTCTAATAATAGCACAATATCTAAGTTCTGAATAATTAGAACCAGATATATATTTCGAATAATGAAAAGGTTTTAACTGATATGAAAAATTATATTTTACATTCTTTTAGTCAACAAATGTAATACAGGAAAAATTACTAAGTCTCTTGATCTTATCAGTAATATTTAGTAAAGTTTTTTGACAAACTAATATTTTTTTTAAAAAAATTAAAATTCTGGTCTTGTCTGGGTACAATTGGCCAAATTTTGAAACTTTAAATATTACTATTTTTATGTTTGTCTCGAAGAAAATCATGTAACTTGGAAGATCCGCATCTTCCAAATGACGAGGATTTATCTAAACTAATGAAATTCATGACTTCATAATATTGGCAGTTTTCATCATAGATGAATAAAACTTTTTTTTATTTACAATTTAAGCGTTTCGATAATATAATATGTACAGGATAATAATAATAATAATGATGATAATAAACCTTTGCCAATATGTAAAACTTTAGCGGCCGGCCCGTTCAATTAATTGAAATGAAATTTCAGATATAATTTTCAGAGGTATGAGCTCGGGATTTTGTGAACGGCAATACAATGGCACGATTATAATTACCATTATTGAAACAAAAACTCAAAATTTTCAAAGGGCATTGCCCATTTCTCCCTGTCGGAAAATGTTCAGTACATGCGAAATCCTAACATGCATCACAAAAAAAAAATGAACGCACAAAAAAGAAGAAAAATAATAGCTTCACGGACTCTCCCACCAAAAAACAATATACAATCTTGTTCTGCGGATATCTCAAATCTAGAGCGAACATGATCAACCCTCAAAAGTTGTTGGATTTGAAAAGAAAGACTTCATCAAAAGTGAGATTACAAATATGTCTTTTGCAATGTTACTTCTGGCTTTATTGTCTACTAGCCAACTTTGGCGACCAGTCGGTTAGCCAGTATTACCGCTCGCTACAATTTTCAATTAAATATTTTAAGTAACTGGTCTCTTAATAGATTCTCAAACAAAACATTTTTAATCTTCAAATTTTGATAGTCATACCAAACTTATACTGTTGCTTAGTTGCCAAGTTTCTTTCAATTTACTATATATATTTTGCTAATTGTTGCCATTTCCGGTAAAACTTCAACTTTAATTTAAAGTGGGAATGGTGAAATTGCAATTAATATTAAGATATTTTTTAATAAAACCAAGCGTTTTATTTTATTTATCATATTTATTGTTATTTATTTATTATTATTATTATTATTGAATATCAGTATTGCAAAGAGAATCGCTCGGTATTTAAGTCTTACTTGAAATACAAAATATTTTTCATAATTTATGTAATATCTCAAACAATAATTCAACAAAAATATCTCAGATTCAGCATAAAATTCAGTTTTTAGTTTTTCTTTCAAAAGGATTGAAATGAAATCAATAATATTTTGTTCCAGCCTATAAATATATTCCAAAAATTATGAAGTCTCAATTTAATGCAGTAAGGTATCATATTCTGAGAAATATTCTGGATACACCAAATTTTGTTAAACGAGATTTCCACAGCAGAAGGTTTATGTAAAATCAAAAATTCGTTATTTATTAGAGCATTTATTGAATCAAGTTACACAAAATATAATCATTTTCCATTTAAACCGTTTTAGCAGATCTGTTTCTTACTAAAGGTTTACAAATTAGCTTTGTGGCCCTGATTTGAATGGATATCCTGTTCATATTAAACAACACTTGCCTTAAAATAAAACTGATTTATTGGATTAATAATATAGAGAGTGTAAAAGATCATAAAATAAATTTTCTTGAATTTATTTTTTAGAAAAAATTATATTTCATATTTGTTTCATTTTCCTACAGACACGTGCCGAAAATTATATTTTTGCAGATTTCATTTCCAAAAAGATTTAATTTATTTTTAATTGGAGCTTTAATCAATGTGATGGCAACACTTTGAAAAAAGCTAATTTTTTTACATGAATGCGAAACATGCTTAATTTTTATTTTTATTTTTTACGAAAAAATTATTGAAAAACATAGTTAAAATATTTATTTAAAAATTTATTAAAAATAGAAATTTAATTTTAAGGTTAAAACATTGGTATCATTTAAAAGATACTTTTTTGATCTTTAACTTGATGTAAAAATCTTTTTTGTGCGGTAATATTTTTGGAAATTATAGCAGAAACACGCAAAAATTTCACTTAATTTTTAATAAATAAAGTTCTAATAAAAAATTAAAAAAAAATAACCCCCAGGTGCACATTCCCGACCTCCAAGGTATACACGTGCCAAATTTGGTAGCTCTGGGTCAAACGGTCTGGCCTGTAGAGCGCCAACACACACACACACATTGGGCTTTACTATAAGTATAGATAATCTCTCAGACTCAATGCCATTTGCTATTGATAGTGCCCGTAAGGAAAATGTATTATCTAAATGAAAAAAATATTTTCTCTAATCTATGATGTCATCAGTGTTTGGTGCCTTGCCTCTGCCATATGCCAATTCCCTCCGTGCTCACCCTATCGTGTTTTTTTTCCCCTTTTATTTTTTCCCATCCACAAGCTGCTTTTTGCATGCGTAAGGCATCCGAACGTTTTGTTTATATACATCCTTTGAGATACACGCACCGTCACATCGCTGTTTAGGGTTTTCGAACACGCTGAGCGTTTTGCAGCAAGCAAAAGTGAACAATGTCGGTCAAAGATTTCGAGTTTTTGTACCTATAATCCTAATTATGAGCGCCACTGTGTTACCGTTCGCAGAATCCCAATCTCGTATCTCTGAATGACGACATCTGAAATCTCATCTCTATCGGTTGAACGGATCGGCATCTAGAGGTCCAAATATGGGCACATTTTCTATGACCACTATATCCATACTTATATAAAGCTCAATGTGTGTGTGTGTTGACGCTCTACAGGCCAGACCGTTTCACCTACGGCTACCAAATTTGGTACATGTATACCTTGGACATCGGAAATGTGCACCTGGGGTCCCTTTTTTGAATTTTTAATTAATAATTAAAATTCTAACTTTCCCGACAAAAAAATCTTCATTTTCCCCACCACCAAATGAGTAAGGCTTCAGTTATTTTTTTTCACGCTAAAGAGGTTAGGGTTAACATTTTTCGGTCAATTATTTCAAACGATTCTGTTTATTTTCTTAATGTTTGATGCTTTTAAAATTAAGCATTATTAATTTATTGATCTTTCAGATTCATTCTGAAGTACTTTTGAATAAAAATAACACAGAATAAAGGAAATTTAAAATTTCTAATCTGCATAGCGTTACCCCAACTGGCTTAGAAAAATTCGCACATTTGCGTTACCGTAACTGGCTTTGAAAATTCACGCATGCGCATTGTGATCTGATTGTTGACAATATTATGAACGGATGATTCTTGATTTAAATTATTTTTAGATTAGTTGTGTGCTTTTGTAATTAAATTGTATTTATGTTAATTATATATATTTTTTGCATATGCTTATAGTTTTAAGTATATCGTTTTTTAAGTAGTTTAAGTAGTTATTTTCTTAGTGTTTGATGCATTTAAAATTAAATAGTGTTAATTAATCGATCTGCTCATGATAAATCTTAGAAAATTTTGTTGACAAATTCTTGAGATATTACATAAATTAAGAAAGATATTATTTAGTGCCCTTAACGTTTAAACGCTAAGTGACTCTGTTATCAGTCATCATATTATAAAAAAATGCTTTGTTTCAGTAAAAAATATTATTATATTAATTGCAGATTCATGCTTTCCACTTTAATTTAAAACATAAATTCTACGGGAGCTAATAGAAACTTAGAGAGATGCATATTATGTTATGACTGAAGGCCTTTATATTATTATGAATAAATTATATGAATCTCAAAATTTGAAGTTTTAAAATATTTTGATGAAGTTATTACAGTAGGAATTTCATAAAATATTTAATTATTAAAATTTTAACGAACATTGAGATTGGTGAACCGGCTGGTTGCCAAAGGTGTCTAGTATAATATAAAGTATTAAAAATGATTAAAAGTAATTTATAACTATAAACAATATAACATTTTAAGCGTTGTAATTTTTTCAGCAAGGTATTTATTTGTTTACGGAAATAGGAAAAAAAAAATAATTCTTTACATCATTAAAGCATTTATTTCTCATAGTTAAGAAATTAGATATTGGACAAAGTTTATATATCCTGGATAATTTACGTAATAATATTTGAGAAATTCTAAACGACATGATAAAAGCAAAGCTTTTTCTTAATGCCGAAAAACCCCATTATTTTTAAAATAAAATAAATCGTGAAATTCAAAATAATTTCACAAATAATGTCAAAATAACTATTTAATTTTACTTTATAGTGAGTTGCGTTTTCATACTTCTAAACACCATCTGGAGACATCAACATCCACAAGGTTTAAATTCAACAAGCGGTCTTTTACTTATTCTTTACGATCTCGCTAAGACACTTTTCAAATGTCACCATTCGATCTAAGAAGTAGCGAATTCACTCTCCGTGACCGAATACTGCCACGCAAAATATGCGCTCTTCCACAGAAAGCAGAAAAAAGCCACTGAAGAGCAGGAAGCAATTCACGTTATCTCCCCCAAGAACTCGTAACAAGCCGAATTTCTCACTCCTCCTCCCCCGACGATAGTATCAGCACCAACATCAAATTCCCCCAGAGATATTTCTCCGCTAATACCCTCTCTCTAAAAGCAGGGGGTGAGGACAGAGATGACGATACACCCCTCATTCGTATCAAAGTCACGAGAACCCCAATGACAGGGATGTCGCCCACTTCTTCCAGTGTTTGGACAACAGAGTGGAAGGGATGGCAGAATCTTTGGGCACATCAGGGTCAATATTTTTCGGGGTAAATAGAAGAAGTCAAGAGCTCGAGCTCATATCTCCCGATAAAGTGATGTCAGAGTTCGATTATAAATGGTCCTAAAGTTTGGACTTTTTTTTTGTGACTGTTTCGAGCTGGATCAATGTTTGGGATTTTGAAATCGCTTGAGTTTAGATGGGTTGGAGACAGTTTGCGGGAAGCCTGCCCTCTCCCCTATAAGTGTAATTTACTCTAGGAAGTAAACCAAATCGATTAAATGCATGTTTGCTCTTTCATGTTTGAGGACTATTTTTGAACTCAGTCAAATAGAGTTTTAGTAACAATTCTGAACTTCTTCCACTTTCTATTACTTTTGTATCTAATAAAATGCCATTTCTGGATGGAATTTTTTTAACAACATCCGGTTACACTTGAGGAAATAAAAAACACGAATGAAGCGTGAATGAATGTAAACGGGTTTTTTTTTTCTTTTAAAATCGTTCTTCAATTAATTTTATTAAACGGTCTAAATAAAATTTTTTGCTTACCCTTTTCTTTATTGATAGAAAACTAAACAAAAGATTTTTATTCTAAGAAGTTTTGAGCTCGCATCATAACTTATCATCAGTACTTTGATTTCGCATTAGTATTGAGGAAATTAATAGATGGAAAAAAACTAGAGTAATTTCTAAGAATTATTTTATTTGTAGTTGTCTCTTTGCCAGTATTAGGTCTACTGATTTCTTTAAATTTGTTATTTTCAGAGCGAATTTAACTATTAAGATGGTTATTTACATTATTTTTGATGGTTGTTTTCATGTCATTACTATACAGTAAAATTTCTGATCATATTTTGAATCAACAATGTTTCTTCAAACTTTTTGGTAGAAAAATTATATTATTTAATGAATCCTATTCTATACCCGGATATTAAATATACACCTACAAATATGGCTATGGGATTCCTCTCTATAAGGCTCCAATTATAATTTTTTTCAGAAAACACAATATTTAAATAATCATGTTGCCATTTCAGAAAAATACATTTAAGTATTTGAACAATTTGATTGATTTAAAATAGGCCCATCGAGTTAGGAAATGCTATAGTTCAGTACTATACTTTGCCCCATTTTTTACTAATGTTGCCCGATTTATTCCCGTGGGATTTCAATATAATATATTTGTAAAATAGAAACAAGGCATTAGACTGATGCATGCAATTTCAGTTAAACTATTTTGGCATTAAAAATCTAGAGAAGTTTCAAATTTAATACATAAAACATTCACTTTATACTATTTTACTATTTTCAGCTACGATTAATTCACAATATCATTGTAAAAAGACATTTTAAATTTGTTGATATGGTCTAATAATATCCACTAAATAACTTCAGTCCACTAAATAACTTCATGAGATGAAAGCAGAATGAAAGACAAATTATTCTAAAATAAGAATGAAAGATGATTTTTTTTTAATTTCTTGATTAATGGCAGTATTTCAAATACAGAATATTTTTCAGCCATTTATTTTAAAGACTTATGCAAGAAAGAAGTTATTTTCAATTGATATAAATATTGCATACGGTAAATTGGGTTTTTTTAAAACTAAATTTTTAATATATAACCATATACGTAATGGAAACGAGAGAGTTTAGAATTTCAATACAATATTATTATTTATTTTATTATTCGATTCCATCCTCATGGGGACATCTCGTAATTGGGGATGAGAAGCTTCCGGCATGGTGGTTGGTTCTCGGTGGGTATAGAGAATGGTGGGTGTCTGGCTCCTCCCGTCGGTAACAGAAAGTACTTCCCAGGGGAAGGGTTGTACCTTGGCCGGTGATGGTCCTTAGGGCCCAATCACATTTCCTGCGAGTGTTGCATTCGCTGCGGTTCGGTCATTCAGAATTTTGCGTGTACCTTCTGGTGAGTTGGAGTAGCCAGTTTAGGGTTACTGTTCGATTCCAATGTTTCTTATTGACTGTTAGATACTTTTTTTATTAAAGAAGAAAAGTAGTCATCTTTTTTCATAATAAATTTTAAACTTACTTCATTAACTCAGCTGGACATAAAATTTTATATTTAGAATTGTTTTATTATATAATATTTTGACCCCACTAATTCTAGCCAATTTATTTTCGTTCATGTACTGTCATCAAACAAATAAATCCATTTACCTCCTGAAAATGAAAATTCTTCTCAATAAACATTTATCCCCTTATTCGATGCATTTTATTGCCTCTAAAGACAATAACATCCCCAGTTTAAAATACATTTGCCATTCAAGAGTTTCATTTGCGGTCGAAACTGATCATTCTTGCTTTCTCTCTAATAAAGTGGAGCGAAATTGCATCGATTCTTCTTCGAATTCTTCCGTTTCGCAATGCGCATCATTAGCATACAAAACGAAGGTGTATCGCGGCCACTGAGATAAGTTAAACTGCCAAGTGAAATGATTAATGCGTTCATTATGCGCTGGAGCAGTTGAAACTGACGAACCGCCAGCTAAATTATGTAACACTTAATACAGAATAATTCATGATACTGTTTACTGTTTCATATCTTTGCTCTTAAAGATATCACCTGAATTGCGTGAGCCACGAAAACGGATTTTCACATCTCCGATGGAGCGGAAGGCAGGTGAGTGAATTCTGGAAAGCAAGTCTATCTTTGTAATATAAAAGAACGCTGTAGAAGGACATTCGTAGTCAGGGCGAAGACCATTTCTTGATCGTATGTAGAGTATCCATAAATTTTTTAAAAATAACCGTTATTTTGTAAATGTATGTTATTATAACAAATCTATAGCAAATGTCAATATTCTACAGTGAATGGCAGCTTTCTCATAGTTGCTTGGTGTGTGTCTGAAATATTTGCTTAATATCAATATTTTTCACTTAAACCGGCATATATCAACATTCAGCCTTCGCTAATGGTGAATATTGAATAAATATTTTGCTGCGTTAAGGTAAATTTATAATTTTTAAATTATATTTTATAATTACAAAATATTTTAATATGTGTTAAGTTACAGTACATGTAATGTAAAATAAGTTTGAATATCAAACGAATAACATTCTAATTGATAGAAGAAATATGACCAGTACACGAAAATTATCTGATTAACATTTTCCGTTCATATTTATTATAGCAACTTAACGAGTTGATTGTTTTTGACGAGTATACTCTTCATGGACAAAGCACAACATTTTGCGCTTTGAAGAGTTTATTCAATGGCAATTATTATATTTAAATATTGTTTAATTATTATATTTACAATTAATTAATATATAAAATTTTTATGACAATTTAGATATGCATTTTCCGAAGAGGTAGAAACTGTTAACTGGTTAAGACATAGATTATTTCAATAGATTATCTTGCTTTTACAACTGCATTTATTCCTCAATTTCTTGTTTCAACACCTCGCATATTACATACCACACACACACACACACACACACACACACCAATACTTATGGATGTATACCAGTAATAGTCTGAAAACATAAAGTAATCAAATATCCAATATTTCTCCGAATTTTTGGTATGTTTCGACATTCACCCAAGAATAATGACATTCTTTAATTTTGAACTTTCATGGATACACTTAAAAGTTCGTAAATTTTCAGAACCATTTTTCATGCTGTGTCTATTCTTATCATAACTTAATTTATCAGCTTTTAAAACGTTGATTATTTTGTCATAAATCTAACAGTTGTGAAATAATGGCTCACTCTATATAAGTTTTGAAGCGAGAAACTTTTAATTAAAATGCTACTGGAAGTGAGGTAATGAATTAGAATTCCAAAAATGATTTCGGAGAGTATTTCACTCAGATCCGCCCAGATGAGTCACCGTAAGATGAATTAAAGGTATATGTGAAGCATAGGAAATGTTCAGACACCAAACACGTGGAATGATGAAACGGTTAACAGAATGATGGAAATATATTGTTTCCTGATAAGAACACCGCGTCTCTAAGTTACGAATGTAGTAAGATTTCCAAAGGATAGTATCGAACATATTCTTAAACAAATTATATAGAAAGATTATGTACTGATATTGGTACACACTATTGATAAAAATGGTCCAAATAGGAGAATCAAATTGGATGAATAGTTTAATGAAGTCACGAAATGTAAAGACAAGAATTCTAAAAAAAAAAGATTATTATGAAACGATGAGGCTCATATCATAGAATTATTTAGGAAATATTTTTCTTAAGAATAAAACGTATAGAACTATGATATAAAACTAAGAAATATAGCCTCTCGCATAAAAAATAATTTAATTCAGTAAATTTTAAAAATAAGTATTTAAATTGTTTAAATAGTCGAAAAGATTCATTGAATTTACTCCCAGTACAAGATCGCAGGGAATAGTCGAACCTAAATTTCATCGCGTACCCCTTTATTGTCTTTCGCATAAGAATTATGAAATTTGAAAACTATGAGCGCCGTAAGTATTCAGATTTTTATTTTCAAAGTCTCGCACATATGCATTTTGTTCTTCATAATATAGTAAAAAAAATTGCATTTGGACCTCTTTTTTTCAAATCACTGTAATTAAAAATTTGACAGGACTACAATTTTAATAACAAGATCACATACTAAATTTCATTTATCTAGTTTACTGGCGCTTAATTAGACACAGAAACAAAATTTCTGTTCATGAATTTAATTCAAAATTTGATAAAAATCTGAAATTTCGTTTGAAGATTACTGTCTAAATTTCATTTGAATAACTCAAAGCTTTTTCCAGATATCGTTTTCACAAACAAAGCGATAAGTTGACATAATTTCAAAATGTTATGCATAGATGTCCAAAATGTGGAGATACGTCAAAATCTCGCATAAAATTTCGTATACAAGAAAGATATATTATTGATGGCCATTTAATTTTACATCAGGTGTGTATATTCGCGTTTCTGGATAAAAAAGCATTCTGAGATTGTAAATCCTCCTGTTTGCACTGTACACAAAAACATCGTTCATCCAAAATCGTTTCAATTTTATCGATGTGCAAAATTTACAAATATTGACGGTAGCCAACAAAAAAAAAAATGGGCTGAAATTCCGAATGATGATTTTTTAAAAAATATATAAGATTCCATTACGCTTTTATGCTCTAGAAGATATAACAAGTCTTTAAATGTATAAAATGGAAAATGTTTAATATTTTGAAATTATAATCAAACTACAAAATAGTTACAAGCATTAAAAGAGGATTGTTGATAGTTAGCATTTTATAAGCAATCAAACAGTTCTAACATTTTTTTTAATGATTTTCGCATTTTTGCAGATATAAATTTTTCCTGTGGTAATGTAGGTCGACTGTTCTTTATCTAGAAACCCCATCCAACGTATAAACTTGTGGGCCGAAAATGACATACATAGTGAACGATGGAACGGACTTTTCATATGTATTTTATGCTCTGTTTTTCGAAAATTTAAAGGAATAAACCTTTTAAACGATGTTACATAAAGTGGAAGTAATATAAAATCACGAAGATGTTTTATTTAAACTATCATATGAACATTTCTAAATTTCCGTTTATTATATATCAATTTTGCATTATAGTTTTACGATATTCTTTGAAATTATAAAATATGGCGAGTATGAAAGTCTTTGCTGTTCTTATCTGGTTTGTTTCGTCTATGCCGTTTTTCGTCCGATTGTTTGTAATCCACCCGCATATCCATTTTGAATTGGTAATATTTCTGTCTTAGAGATGAACAACTCTAAAATTTATTTTTAGATCGTTTGTTCCGTTATAGAAAAAGGCTTCCCAACAGAATTCAGTAACTGTGAAATTTGCATCGAGAATTTTGAATGGATTCATTATTCCCATATCTATGTATCTATAAAATTCAATATCACATATCTATAAAAAATTAGTTTTTTTTAAATTAAATATGACAATAAACCGAACGTAAAAACTGATTAAAATTTGGAATTAACAAATTTTAAACCAAATATGGACTCTTTCTTGCGGAAAAAATAAATTCTAACGACCCCGTAGTTTATATATATATATATATATATATATATATATATATATATATATTACTTAATCTTGATCGCTCATTTTACATTGTAATTTTGCACATTGTGTTACATTGTAACAGCTAAATAATAAAAATGCAGTTTGCTGTTTCAATTTGTTTGGCAGTTTTAGAGTGCAGTGCGTTTTTTTACTTTATCAGAATAGACATAAAATGTCAAATACATAATTCTGCTAAGGAACTTGCTTTTTTTTTAGTAAATACATACAAGTATGAAGCTATTCACAGTTTATTGTAGATTTATATATTTTACTGAATATAAGAATTTTTAATTAATATAATTAGATTAATTCTGTGAAAACATAATTTAACTTACTTAAATCTATTTATCTATTTCTCTACTAATCGCAACATTCTGGATTTTAAAATTTTAATAACAAAAATAAAATTGGATTATAATTTTTTAACTTTTTATTTAAAAATAAGAAAAGTGTTAAGATTTTATTAAAAAAAATTCGAATTACAATTCAAAGTATGAAAATCTAAATTAGCATATTTTCAGATGATTATCGTTGTTTATTTACTTATCATTTTGCATCTTACAAGATTTTAATTGATTAGAATATTTAATTTAAATAATTTACTTTTCTTGCTCATAAAAAAATTAAATTTTCACATTTAGACTGAAAAAAAATGAAGAACAGCATTTGAAAACAATCCTAAATTTATTCTAATTTGCATGAGTATAAGGAAAGAAACTAAGAAATATTTGGTTACTAATTTTTTGTTTGCAACAAATTGATTTTGGAGTATTTATTGTAAATATTTTAATCATTATTATTTTTAATAAGAAATACTATTTCATTAACAATGATGTATGAAATATATAATAATATTTATTCAGGCATAATTATCAACTTATATCAATATCAAATGTGGAATTTTTTTCACGTATTACTATTAATCGTGGATTAGCTTAAGTGTCCAAAAAAGAGTTGCATCGCAGTTTTATAATAAACATCATGTCGCATGATATTTACCAGCAATCTCTAGTTACGTTGTGCTGAGTTGCTTTGTCCTCCTATATATTGCATAAAAAATTCCAAAACTCTACCGTGAAAAAGCCTTTTATGGATAAAAAAACTAAAGATGTATTGTTTCCCTTGTATGTAAATTTTGTTTTTAAGAAATATATTTGAAGTAAGATTCATTTGTTTAAATCGTTCAGAAGAAAAGAATAAAATGAATGCATTTCTATTTTATTATGACTGCCATCTGCAATATGTCAATAAAATAGATATTAAAGGCTAAACGTATTTCTCCAGCTTTTAAAAATAATCGTAAAGAAATTTATATCTAACTTAGTTTGACTTGAATTGATTGTTTTTTGCAGACTTTCATTCACAATAAAATAAATCGTCTGAGCTTCCGAAATAAATATGAATCAAAAGAAATTATCACCGTGAAGATAAATAGTTTGTGAATGGTGAAATGTTTCTTAACTTTAAATCACATTTAATATAAAAACCTTTTGTTTTCGTAAATGATGAACAATGTCCTCAGAAATATAATTCTGCAACGCATTTAAAGTTTCAATATTTTATACAAAATGAATCTTTTCCGTGGTATAGCAAATGGAAACTGAGTCATTACAATTCTATTCTCTCAATGGTACATAGTATTTAGCAGTACCACTAATTTAAAAAATGAATAATTTCTCCGGATAGTGCGGTTTTCCGCCTTAACTAAACTGCTGAATTCTTGCCTTGGATTTATATGCTAAATACATCCGGCTTCCGGTATGTCACTTCCGACCCAAAGTGCGAGCTTTAAACGCCGAGACGTTCAATTCGCAGGCAGTAGCTTCAATTGAGAATGCGTGAATTTTTAACGACGCCATTTTGGTTTTTCTCTTATTTTCAGTGTTGGGTATTGAATATAAATTTTATTTTTGTCGGATAAAATACTTAGAATATTTTAATACATAATGCTAGCATTTTTTTCAGTTTTTTTTCCCCTTTTTTTTCATTTAAGGTAAATACTAGCTTCAGACGAAACTATAGTTGACTTTCATCGATCGTGCAGTTAAAAAAATATAGCTTTTTTACGCTGATTTTCTAGACGTCACAGTGGCAATATACAACTCATTACACATTCCATTAAACATCCAATGGTACTCTATTTAAGTGGAGGTAATTCGGATCACAATTCTTCTGTCTCCGTCCAAGAACGCTCAGCCAATTCCAAAATTGAATTGGCAAAGCATTTTTGATTTGCCTTAATGTCTTAATTCTCTTCACATATTGTATAGCCAGTCTTGTTCTATCAGCCGAGTCGGTTTTCCCTAGGAACGAATGAGATGAATAAGGCGAAACTGATACTACTCTAATTTTATTTGAACCAAAAATTATTTAATTATAATATCAAATATGTCAAATATGAAAATATACTTATGGATTGTAACTAGATAGCTCGGAAAATACGACAACAAACAAGTTCATAATTGAAACATTCAAAATTAAGTGATTCAAGTATTTTTCCCCCCTAAAACGGGATATTTCAAAAAATGCAGATCAAAACAAAATTATAAATGAATTAGCCCTCAATAGACAAATAATTATAAATTAAAACTTATTTATATCAACCAGATAAAAAATAGTAAATTTTATACTAAAGTTAAGTGTTCGTGTATGTATAAGAATTTTATTACATTAATTTTATATTTTACTAGCCGTCTTTGGTGACCAGCCGGTTCGCCAATCTTAATGTTAGTTAAAATCTTAATAATTAAATATTTTATACAATTCCTACTTTCATAACTTAATCAAAATATTTTAAAACTTCAAATTTTGATAGTCATATAATGCACTCATAATATTATAAAGCCTTCAGTCATAACGTAATATGTATCTTTAATTTTCTGTTAGCTCCCGTAGAATTTATGCTTTAAATTAAAGTGAAAAGAATTAATCTGCAATTAATATAATATTTTTTACTGAAACAAAGCATTTTTTTATAATATGATTACTGATAACAGAGTCATTTAGCGTTTAAACTTTATGGGCACTAAATAATATCTTTCTTAATTTATGTAATATCTCAAGAATTTGTCAACAAAATATTCTCAGATTCATCATGAGCAGATCGATTAATTAACACTGTTTAATTTTAAATGCATCACACACTAAGAAAATAAAGAGAAAATTTTAAAATAATCGGTCGAAAACAGGTTAAAATAAACTACTTAAAAAACGATATACTTAAAACTATAAGCGTATACAAAAAATAAATAACATAAATACAATTCAATTACAAAAGCACACAACTAACCTAAAAATAATTTAAATCAAGTCCAAATCCGTTGAAAATCCATTGAATCCGTTGTCAACAATCAGATCACAATGCGCATGCGTGAATTTTTAACACCAGTTACGGTAACGCAAATACGTGAATTTTTCTACACCAGTTGGGGTAACGCTATGCAGATTAGAAAATTTTAATTTCCTTTATTCTGTTTTATTTTAATTCAAAAGTACTTCAGAAAAAATCTGAAAGATCGATTAATTAATAATGCTTGATTTTAAAAGCATCAAACATTAAGAAAATAAACAGAATCGTTTGAAATAATCGAGGGGAAAATGTTAACCCTAGCCTTATTAGTGTTGAAAAAAAACTGAAGCCTTACTCATTTCGCGGTGGGGAAAATGAAAAGATTTTTTTGGCGGGAAAGTTAATTTTTAATTAATAATTAAAAATTGAAAAAAAGGGACCCCAGGTGCACATTCCCGACCTCCAAGCTATACATGAACCAAATCTGGTAACTGTAGGTCAAACGGTCTGGCCTGTAGAGGGCCGACACACACACACGCACGCACATTGAGCTTTATATAAGTATAGATTATAATATTATATTTTATAAAATATATTATTATAATGTAAGAAATATAAGAAAATTATTATAAAATATAATAATTTTATTATTCTTTTTACTTGAATAATACTTTTCGTATTCCATAAATTACTATATAAATTGTTTATAAAAATTATTATATCAACAATTAAAAAATATTAAACAAAATACAAATATTATATGTTTTATTTTATTAATTAGATTATCAAACATGTTGTATCTTTGTAAGCTTAGTACTGTATATTTGTAATATATAGTATATAACATAAAAATGCAATTTTTTATTTTACAAACGTTTAAATTTATAGTGTTTAGATCAGAGATGGCTAAAGCTATGTGAGATCCAGTTTTGAAAAGACATCGACCTGTAATATTGTAAAGCATTGTGTAATTGTATTTTATTTCATCGGAAAGTAGAAAGTATTTTCTCCTCAATAATTTTATTATGTAGGAATCTTCGTTAGACCATAAGCGCGGAAATTCTAAAATAAGATTCCGAAGAATTACCAAATTATTTTATACCAAGTCGTACAGATCTGTTAAGTCGGTTCTGTGTAAAGCGGATGTTGGATTTTCATAATAGTATTCAAAGCACTCTAAAAATGAAATAATAAAATAATTAGGATAAGCTTGTTGTTTTCGTTTATTTATTAGATCAAAAATACAAAATGTTGGTATATTTTCAAAATAAAATTTAAAAAATAATTCTGACAACAAAACTTTTATTCAAATAAAAATCTACCCATGTATATTAGTATATTACAATAAATTAATAATAATAAACTTATTTGCTCGAAAAAGGTGCTTAAAAATAGTATTTGCAAACAGTTTTATGATTATATATAAAGGAATTTCGAAGATAAGATTTAAATTACAAAAATTATTAAAAATAACCAAAATGTGAAATCACAGAACACTTTGTTACTTAATAACTGATGAACTAAAATGTATTTCTATAAATTGTATTCGTCAAAAAATCTTTCTGGCTAAAATTCCTTTGATGTTTAATTATTATTCTATAGACTAAAACCAATCTCAATTTATCTAACTCCTTCTCGGATAATTAGTTTAAAATCAAGCCTTAGGAGTTGAAGATTAATGTAGACGGATGATGACACGTGTTATTAATTAAAATTAAATTAAAGAAAATGCAAATAATACTTCTGTTTATTGAGAATTGAAACGCAGACACAATCAAGAAAACCAATTAGAATATTTTGAAAGTTTCCTTTGGGCATTTAGTAACAAAACAATATATAACAAAAAATATACGTATTGAAAATACGTATATCGTAACTATAATGGGTTTTGCATTTCGCTTTTTCTTACAGGCAAGAAAATAGGATAAGCAATTAAAAAGCATTTCATTCTTTTATAAATATAGTTTAAAATATGTTGCAATATTAGTCATATTTTAAAACTTACTCATAAGGTAACTCTTTCTTTTTTTTCCAAGACTCTTACTCAAAGACTTACAAAATATTTCATCCATCTAGCTCAAACTGAGCTGAGTATTACAAACTAAATTCTGACCTTATAGAATATACTTACAGCAAAAATATGTTTGTCAGTTTGCAAAGTGTTGGAAATATAGAAATTCTACAAAATTTCGAAATCTAGTTTGTTTTTTTTACGACGTTTTAACTTTGCTTAATTCAGACAACAGTTTATTATCTATCTTATTTCGGAATAATACATTCTGATTTTTAATCTCGGAGAACTACATTTTATTTAAAAATTTGTTACGCATGAAGTTAAGCTTCATGCTTAACAAAATAATAATTAAAAAAACGTAGTTCTCTGATATTCAATATCAGAATGTTTTATTCCGAAATAAGAGAGAAAATAAACCATTTTCTGAATTTAAAAAGATGGAATATACTTTATATATACCTGGAGAGTTCATGTGCATACAGACGAAATTCAAAAATTTTGTTTATCACATTCCAAGATACCAGAAACTTTGAGATTCATAAAAATTTCAACATATAAAATTTCAACAAATTTCAACATTTCTCTAAGATTCAAAAACAAAGCATATGGTTATTTTGAAATGATGAAATGAACAGGCACCTTTTTAAGAAAATATTTCAAAACCACCTACACTCCATATAAACGATTCTAACTTCCTCTGTGACAAAATTATTATGTTTTTCCGCCGACTCTGGAACCCAGCAAAGTAAAGCAGATCGTTAACCTAAAAAAACTGTCATAATGCATGAAAATCCATAAGAGGAACTCATGCGCCCCCGTTTAAAACTTAAATATGGGGTCGCTCGTTTATCTCCCAAAGAAAATAGGAAGACACTTATAATATATGACTTGTTTACACCCAAATCTTCTTCAAGTTTGCGGTGGCACGGTCGGTTTTTATGCCTCATAAAAAAATTGTTTCCGCTAAACACAGCCTTGTTCTCGATAATATCTGGATTTTAAAATACTCTCACTTGCAGAGTATAAATAACTTGAAAGTTATGAAAAGCGTGTTGGTACAGAACAGTCCCTACTTAGCCCGAGGAGGTTATGGCATGCGAAGTAGAATGGTAGGGTGTTATTTTATGCACCACGGTTTTTATGGTGCTTAATAAAATGATTGAAAAGTTTCTTTATCTCTATTATTATCTGTTTTTTTACATATTTAGAGTTTAGTTTTGCCATTGAACTGTCAAATATTTAATACATGTTTGAAGTAAATTTATAAAATTCTTTTAGAGTGCCTCGTAATAATCATGTAATTTGTCTCTTAATTTCTAATATTTTGCATCAAGAAAACTTTTAATGCAATAAATATAAATATGAATTGATTTCTATATAGGTTCTGATCTGTAAGGTGAACATATAAATTAAACATGTTAGAGCTATTAGGATAAAACGGAAAAATGACTTTGGTTCAAAAATATTTTGAAATTAAATTTGTCCTTATTTGTTCAAATACTTGCAAATGTTTTGCTTGAATAATTTTTAGTAAAATATAATGAAAACACTCTTGATGATGTTTATTTTATTATTTAATTTGCTTAAAAAATGAAAAATAGAGAAAAAATAATTACATTTTATCATAATGCAAAATAGACATCAAACAAAGTATAAAATCTGCGAATAGTTAATCACTAAAACAATATAAGGCAATTGACGAATTTAGATTACATCGATATCGAATCTTATTTAAATTAGAAAAGCACAATAAAATCTGAAAAGTTGCAAATGCCAAGTTTAAAAAATAACTTTATTTATTATTATTTATTTATTTTGCATTTAAAGTATCAAATATTTCAGAAATGTTTTTAAAAGTGTATAAGATCTATATGAATTGAAATTATCCTTTAAATTAAGTTTAACAAAAGCATTCTTTAGAAGCGATTGTATCTGAAAGGTTTGTAAAAGATAAATAAGTCATGCAATATTTTATATTATTCTTGATTTTTATTTAAGAAAACAATAGACAAGAAAAATCTTGAAAGATTTCAAACTAGCAATCTTAAAACTTACGGAAATAAGAATCCTAAGAATGAATAAGTATACACTTGCAAAATTAATATTGCATGAATTTATTTTGTACTGTTCTCAAATATTAGTTTTATTTTTATAGCACAGTTCCAAAATAAAACTACAGCGTTTAAAATTTCGGAGAATAATCCTGAAATCTAAAATTTTTAAAACATGCTCTTAATATTATTGGTTATTGGAAGAATGTAAAGTAATATTGCATTATATTACGATAAATCGATTTTTAGGTTAAAGCTGTAATTTGTATTATTGGTATGAATTTTTCAAAATAAATCCAGCTTATTTTATTTGTTTATTTATTTGATAATAATAAATTAAAGTTTGTTTGAGATAAAAGAGCATAAAGATGATGTATCCTTCTCAAATTGCAGAAGTAATTTGTTTCCAATGCAGCAATGGTAAAATTATCGAGATAACTTTTGCGAAAGAGCAGGATCTGTAGAGACAGTTATTTATCATGAAATTATATTACAAGCTCTAAAACCTGGTAAATATATCTGTTTTAGAAAAATGTTAAAGAAATTTTCAGGATTTTAATTGTTTATGTTAAAATTAATATATTTTCCTTGAATAACTCATATTTCAGTTATAATACCTTTTTAATAATTGAGTGGATCATATATAAAAAGGCATTAAGATCTAATTAATTATAGACTTAATAACAATCATTACTTGCAATAGTGATTGTAAATTATTTTACACAAATCTTAAAATAAATTTTAAAAAATGCATATTTAATTTAAATTATTTGGCTTATTTAATTGAAGTGTCTTAAAAAAAGAAGATTCACTGAGTCATTTTTAATATTTAATTCTTTAGCATTTTAAGAATAAATTTTTATAACACTGACACACATTTTATTTATTTGATTCATATATAAAAAAACAAAATTTAAATATATAGTTTTAAAAACTTCAACATATAACTAAACTCAGAAATATAATGGTTATGAAATTTATCACAATCTGGCTAGCATGTCGCCCACTTTAAACTACTTTAAAACAAATTTAATTCAGATTCTACAATAAATATTTTTTTAATATTTTTTTTAAACTTAATTTGTGAGACAAGTACATCTGTAATAAACAAAACGCTAACTAGGTAAATATATATTTTCTAATCTGAAATATATTTTTAGAAAAATTAAAATACTGGATAATTATATGATTTTTTGATTTAAAAAATCCATTCGAAATTTTGTAAAATATTTAGATTCATACAATATACCTAAGAATTGGTTTTGAATGATGAGTTTTTCATAAACGTGTTTTTCAAGCAAAAACTCCAAGAATTTACAAATATTTAATTATTCGTGCCATCAGTGAATCAATTTGATCTGCTTACTAATAAAACTGCAATTCTACATGTAAGTCCTAATCAACTGTATGATGTAAATTAATTTTTCCGCATACTTTCAAAATTCGTATTTATTATCAATAAAAAAAATTGAATTTATCCTCTTAATTCTGCATTAATATTTGGGATTTGATGTAGTTTACTATCAATATCTTATTCATATTAAAAGTAATCGGAATTATTTTTCAATTCTCGAATTTAAAAAATGTCGTCTTATATTATTCCAATCAATGAATCCAAACAAATTTCAAACAATGAAAATTAATTATATTAATAAATACACTTATATTTTGATTTCTTTAATAAGTTTGTATCATTTTTCCATTTAAAAAGAATTCCTTATTTGGCAATGAAATTAAAATTTTAGTTACTAATGTTAGTATAAAGAAATATTAGTTACTGCATTAGTATTTAAACTATTAAGAAAATGATTTACTTTAAAAAATTTATTTAATTTCTTTGTGTTTAGGAGGCAAATCTATGACTATCTTATTAAATAAGAGAAATTTTAAAGACATAAAAGGAATAATGCTAATCTCTTAAGCTATATATTATTTGTAAAATTAATTCTTTTAATTTTTTCGTCGAGAGGACAATTTATTTCAAGATTTAAAGCATATTACTAAACTAATATTACGTCCACAAATTAAAGGAGCTTTAAATTATTGTTGACATTTTATTCTCTCACTGCTTTCTTATAGAAAAGTTTAATCAGTTCTTTTATTAAAAAGATTTATGTGAAATTGCTTCCATGCATCCTTTGAAAAAAGAAAAACTTAACATTATGAAACGAGATTCTGCTCTTTTTTGGAGAAAGCTTCATAAAATTCAAAATTAATGACATTCGATAAAAATGAATGGTTTTAGAAGCCGGATCTTTAAAAAAAATCGAAAATATTGTTTCACGCTAAAAGAGTTAAACAATGTATCATCAGAATATTTACAGGCATATTTTATGAAAACAGTTTTCATCTCTTTTTACAGAAGCTGCATTTTTGTAAGAAATTGACACCATTCAGTTTATATTTTTACATGAAACCAAATTTTTTGTATATGCAAAATTGATGGCAATCTCTAAATAAAAGAATAATAATTAAGATAGAAATTGCAATTTTATAATTGGTTCAAAGTGTTGTATGATCGATCCTATGCAAAAATATAGTTAGGAAAAGTTTTTCAAAATTGGATTTAATATTAAATTATGCAATAAACGCATTTTTCACAACTTAGTTTATTTATTGTAATTAAGCTTGTTAACTTTCTGACATTAATACTCAAAAAATCTTTCATTATATGCTGGCATATTTTTTTTCATTGCTTTATATTTCTACTTTATTATTAGATGCTTTAAAACTGACATTGCGATGAGCGACCTTTGATCTATTTTGTCATTTAAGTTTCCAAAAGTATTTTTGTTCATCTGGCTCTTGTAAATGCAGTTGCATCTTATATTGTTTACTTGTCAAACTAGCCTTATACATATTCACTTTATCTTGTTATCTTCGTTACCTCACTTGGTTATCTGCCGGTGGAAATTAATGTATCTTTCCTTGCATCGTAAATAAAAAAAAGTTAAAATACATTGAAAATATCAATTTTGCTGAAAACACTTTAAAATATAAGGAAATTAATGAAACAAAAAGATTTTAAAATTAATCAATAAGAGAAAATAAACTGAAATTTTTTTAGCATAAACATGATTCTGTAATATTCGTATGACAATTCATTCAGTATTTATACATATATTGCTTCTTAACAAGAACACTACTTATCCAATTTTTCCAGTGCTTTATAAGGAAAAGGAAAATTTTCACAACAATAACTTCTTTACCTTCTCTATGCGAATTATATAGAAAATATTGTAATCATCAAAAAGTTCCATTTCGAGATTTTGCCGAGTTTCTATGTTTCAGACTTTTCTCAATTCGAAAAAAAATTTGAATTCACATCTTAAAACATATTGATGTAAAATTATGTTTGTCTTCTTGGCTGTTCGCCGCTTGTTTGTGAAATCGATAACTCGAAAATGCTTTGAATTAGACGAAGAAAATTTGGTTTATGGAACTAATGTGTAGATTTCTGTCACATTTTAAACAAAATAATTATATATAATCTGCCTAATTGATTGAATACAAGTTATCCTGAAAACCATTAAACATAAAAGTGCTATATAAATAAATTCGATACACAGGTTCAGCATCTAAAATATAGATTCTACTTGAATTTTGAAACAAATGTGTTAAAAAAAAGTTGTCGTTTGTCGTTTTGTACTTTCGCATGGATATAAAGGAAATAACTTATAAACGTAACGACATATATCAATAAAATTCGGTATGTGACTTTGGGATTATAACTGCAGTTTCAGATCAAATTTTGGTTTCAATGTGCCAGGAAATCGACATCCAAAATACATATTTACACGAAAGACTCGGTAGAAATCCTGTAACTGTGTTTTGTCAGTACCTTGAAAATCCTTCGAGGCGATTTATCCTGGAAAAGAAGGATGAAATATTTATTGGAAAGTATGCGAGAAAGTGTTGAGATACCATTCGGTTGGTTTCATATATGATATGACGTTCGTGTGGGAAAAAATCAGATCAGATATATGCATTGTTGCTAATGAAATATTTATTTATTTCCTAACGTGAATCTTGGCACAGTTTAGTCAAATGTGGCTCTTGCGCCAAGAAATCATCGCAAATCAAATCAAATCAAACCTAACGTAAATCCACGAAAATTAATATAGATGGTGTTCATTCGGGCTATGGTTATATGGAAGTGGAAAAATAATTAAAATTTTTGCCTTTTAGAAAATTCTTAATATATACTTAAGAAAAAGAAGAGTAAAGCATAATAATATAGAATGATATTTAAGATAAATAATAATTTTTCATCATATGTTTCTTTTCATTTCAATTATTTTCCAAGAATTTTTTTTTCATTTATTTTCTTAAATAAAATACAAATTATCGTAACTTAGCAATCTTGTGACAATTTGATTTTTTTCATCTTTCAGAAAGGAATTTCTTTAATTTTCACCTCCATTTATATTTACTTCAAGAAATTCCGTGACTTTTTCTAATTACCTTTTCACATTTCATATTTTATCTTCATATTCCAGTAGTGTAACAGTTGTAGTAAAAAAAAATAA
Source organism: Argiope aurantia (assembly GCA_026543865.1). NCBI lineage: Eukaryota > Metazoa > Arthropoda > Arachnida > Araneae > Araneidae > Argiope > Argiope aurantia. Next base: position 198,403 of record JAPMOR010109991.1, read on the forward strand.
TTAATTGTGAAATTATTTTTAATATTAAATTCTTTCTTTTAAAAAAATCGGAAATTTACATTAGCTCCGAAACATTCAAAATTGAAGCAGGAAGTTTGAATTTGTAACATCATTAAATGTATTAATTACATACCATTTAATATTACATTCAAAAAAATGGAAAGAGCATATTACATTATGATCTTCAGACAAGCAATCAATGAAATACTAGGCTTATTATTTAAAAGAAAAAAATTCTGACTCTTCCATGATTAGCTAACTACTTAAATCGTTATTTTTAGGTGACATTAATAATCTTTTAACATTGTCTACTTATAACTACATTGTCTACTTATGTCTACATTGTCTACTTATAAGCTAAAATATTTGAACAATTTTCTTCCAATTAAGAAAGATTTACTACCACAAAATTCTGAAAATATATTCATGCGATTCTGAGGATAAAAAAAGTTTTAAAAATTTAAGACTCATTATTTAAGAAAAAAAATAATAAAAAATCTGCAGCATTTCTTATATTCAGCAGCAGAGTATTCAGAACAAAGAAAACAAGAATTTTTACTTAAGGTATGTAAATATGTTCGAAAAGAATTATTTGAAAGCCTAAAATATTATAAATACATATTATTTTTGCATAAAATATATTGGGAAAAAACACATATTATACAAAAATGCATAAGTTAAACTCAAAAATGCATTGAATATTGGGAGAAAAATACTTTTTTTGTTTTAAGAAGTGGCATAAAATAGAAGCAATATAGTTTAGAAGTTTATCAAATGATTTAGTTCAAAATTTCGCAAACAACATAAGAAATTTATTACCTAGTTCTTGAACAAAGAAATAAGAATATATTTCTACACAATCTTTACAGATGTGCTTAAATATGTAAAGAAGTAATTAAAGATATAAAAATAAATGTTATTTCCACGAAAAATGAAAATTGAAACAAATGTTAACTTTTGCTAAGATTATGAATATTTTAGGAAAACATTTTCGTCATATTCACCAAACAGCTACTTTCTAATATAGTTAATTACTAGAATGTTTTCACTGTATATTTATAATATTAATATATCAGATGCTTTACTGATTATTCATTGTTAAAAGTATTAAAACAATGTATTTTAATTTGCAGTCAACGAACTTAAAATTACAGTAATAAAATAGAGGATTATATGTTGATGCTGCCTTAAAATTTCGTATTTTTTCTGCTTTCATTTATTGCTAAACTTATTAATTTAATTTAAGCGGTATAAAGCAAGTAAAAAAATTATAACTATTGTTCATTTTATCATTATAATCTACATTTTATATTGTGACTGATTGTTCTATAATTGGAAACTATGTAATGTGCAAGTAGTTTGTAAAGTTAAATATTTAGTCAAAATTATCCAGAAATATTTGTTCTTTTAATTTAGAGTTGAGTTTTAGCAGACCAACAAGCAAGATCTTCGAGCAGCTATTTTATATTTGTGTATTAAGCAAACTACTCTGTATGTGCATACAAATTACGTATGCATAATAATTCCACATATTCTTATGTATGCAAGATATAAATTCCTTTATACTCAATTTACATTGAGCTTATTCATAGCTAAATATACATCGTAATATTTTAAGTATGTTTTGAATCGTAGTTTCAATAACGCTTTTGTATAATTGAATTTTTTAAATTTTTATTTTTGAAAAATCTTCAAATAAATAAAACTTAGTGGAATTTTAATATTTGGTTGTTAATTATAGATCATGTTCAGTGAAAAAAAAATAAGAGGAAGACTTTAATAAATGTTATTCGAAATTTGAATAATTTTGAATGGCTAACTATACAATAACGAAACAAAATTCCCTTATAAACAAATTCTATTTTCACCATAGATATTGAATAAAAACACATTGGTATCAAATTGCAGTAAATCCTCGGAAATAAAGGTAACATTACCGAAACGTACAACACAGTGATATAAAAAATTCTTTTTGTTGAAACTGCAACTTTCTGTAGAAGCTTCTCATTCTCCGGTATGGGCATTCATTTCTTAAAACCAATTTTGTTCCTTCTCTGTATTATCAGCTATATCTGAATAATTTTGCACAATGAAATTTCGTAAATAACGAGAAAATTAGGAAAATAATTATTTTCCTAATTATTTTCAGTATTACAATGGAATATAAACATTCCTTGATATAATATATCTCTGTCGCCTTCTTTATTAAGGTCCCTGAAAGAATAAGTATTTTTCTTCTATCCACGAATTCTTCTTAAACCCCTTGTTAGAACAAATATTAATCTCGTACCAAAATATGGCTAAGAAATTTTCATTCATTTTCCTAACTGCTTAACCTAATTTTAAGAATCAAAAAGAACTAAAATTAATTCCTTGTCAAAATATAGGCAAAAATGTAATTTTAAAGCAGCTTTGGTTTTCTTTCCTCAATTTGCGACAATTGCTTTTTATTTAAATTAGGTAGCTAATAAAATATAAATATGTATTACGAGTTAAATTATTTTGTCATACCTCTTTTTTTCTTGCGTATTAATTCCGTTTTATATCTTTAAATACGTTTTTACCTCTTTGAATACCCCAGGTAAAGATTGGATAGAAATATTTTATTTCTTTGTTCAAATATTAGATAATATATGCCTTGTGTTGTTTGCAAAAGTTTGAATAAAATCCTTTGATAAGCTTCTAAATTAGATAGCTTCTATTTTATGCCGCTTTTTAACATAAAAAAATATTTTTACTTAAAATATTTTATTAAAAAATATTTTGGTTTTCTTTTATGGTTTTGCGGAAATTTCTTTTGATTTAAATTAGGAAGCTAATAAAGTATAAATATTTATTACGAGCAAAATTATTTTTTCATGTCTTTTGTATTTCTGGCAATATTAATATATAACATTATTTATTAATATTAACATTTTATTTATTAATATTAACATTATTTTATTATGGCATCCTAGCCATTTTTATTAGATTACAGCATTGTAATCGATGGTGTTACTTTGTGAGACATTTTACATTTTGTTTGTAAATATAAGAAACAATTTACGTTTTAACTACGATTTACTATATTGGATTGCTTTTTAATGATAATAAGAATTTACAATAAAGTGTACTCAGGAGTAAGTGCAGGCTGCAAACGGATAATTTACCTCAAGAAGAAAAAATGGAGGAAGTTATTCGACATAAAAACACGCGACATTTGTCAAGAGTATCCTATTATTTCAGCTCAAATGACTGAGACACGAATTCTTTCGCACTGAAAGCAGCGGCAGATCGTTTTCCTCAGCCGACAAAACAGACGACTTTTTAAAGTGAATAAGCGCGCAGCTGCAGACGCTGCACACACCAGCTGTTCTTTTTCTTCACGGCGAGTCCCGCCGGTAAGTGCACTTTGCGAACACAACAAAAAAGGGGAAAGGAATTTTCCTTCTGGTAAATTTCATATACGTTATTCCACTTTGTACCGAAAAAGGTACGCTGGGTGGGAAAAAAATAAAACCTCGCAGCAAATATCATTGAGAACGAATTCTCGGCGAGCTCCACCTTCTATCTATCTGCATTTCGAATATGAATAATTCAGGAGCCTATGAGAAAAACTAAATATATATATATATATATATATATCCGTGTATAGATATGTTTATAAATGAAGGAAAAGGTACAATTCTTGTTTACGGACTCTGGCCCCAACAAAAGTAGGTCTGGAGTGCAGTAATCGCGCAAGAAGAGGAAGGTGTATCGGAATTATTATGCATTAAAGCACTTGGTACTTATTTGCACCACATGAAGAAAGTAATTTCCGGTCCACTAAAAAATTGAAAAAAATTTTAAGGCAATTTTTCGTGGTGGAATTTTTTTCTCTCATTTTCTGTGCTCTTCTTTAAGGCAGGCAGAGATTTCATTTGGGGAGCATGTTTATGGACGGCGTACTTTCAATTTCGGTTCGAACATTCAATTTTCTTTACAAGAGAGCGGTTTGCATCGCTGCTGCTACTATTCTGCGAACCTTCTTCCACCTCGATATAAAAAGAGAATCGATAAATGGATGCGTCTTGAAACATTTTTTGGTATTTTTCTTTTTACTAAATGGAAACTAATTCCATTCATGATGCTATCTAAAAGATGGTTTAATCTCATTTTATTGAGTTATTTTTTTATTTAAATCACATTCTTGATACGACCATGAAATATCTAGTGATACTGAAAATATGCAAGCCTGGCTTTATAATTTACTTAGAAAATAGTTTTGTTCGGTTTTGAAAAGGTTAATTTTTTGTTTATCTTTTCAAATAAATAGCTAATATATATATGCAATGATATTTTAACTCTAATTTCAATTTAATTAATTTTCAAGATTTTATCTTGATTTAGCTCATAGTAACTTTATTCTAAAATATTCTCTTATTTCGTGATCCAATTCCACTGTCTCTACTTAATTAATTCAAGAGAAGCTTTGTTGAATTGCAGAGTCAGCTAAAAGTCTAACTTTCACACGCTAGGCGTGAAGGGGTAAAAAACTGTCCAGTAAGCACATTCTTTTTAAAAGATCCCTGTGTTTCCCTTACATGTGATTGACATGCGTCAGAAATCCCTATCAGAATCTTAATAATATATTATTACTGTAAAATTATATTTTCCCTATCCATACTCAATGTTATATAAGACGAGGGATAATTTATTTCGTTTCTTCTTCTTCTTCCCCACTTCTGTTTTTGCAGCGCGCTGTGGCGGACGCGCAATGTCCGCGCGTTTGCTTGTAAATAATTTTGCTTTCCCGATGGATATTAAAATTAATTTAAAAATGTAAAAAGTCTCTTAACTGTCTCTAAACTGTATTCTGCTTCACAACAAATAATGTTACATATATGTAAATAAAATTTAATTTTTTTTATCTTAATTCAGCCCATATTAACTTCATTCTAAAATATTCTCTTATTTTCCGATCCCATTCCACTTTTTCTATTTAATTAATGCAACAAAAAGCTCTGTAAAAATACTTTCATCAGCGGTTCCCACGCTCCGAGTGAAGGGATAAAAAATTAATAAGGGATAAAAACCTAAACAAATTCTTCTAACAGATTTCACCTAATTCGACATGTATAAAAAAAATAGCTATCAGAATCTCATAGTATATAAGCACTGGAGAAAATATTCTCTTTTGCTCTTTTACAATAATCTGCTCTTCTGTCGCGCTGTGAATGGACGTGCATTATCCGCGCCTCTTGTACATAAATCATGCCTCTCGGGATGAAATAAAACTAAGTTAAGAATTCAGATTATCTTCACTGGCTTTGGCCACGACTCTGCTTCAGAAATTATGGTTATATATAAATTTTCTTAGAACAAAAAAAATTACGTAGAGTTATTAATTTTTTAAAATTTTCATTGTCAATGTAAATATGTGAATTGTATTCTGAAATAATTAGATCGAAAAGAGCTCATGGCAAAATGGTTGACTGTTTTGAATCAATATAATCTTGACGTGTGTTTTATAATATTAATATATCATTTCTAGCTGGTTACCCAGTGCATTGCTGCCGCAGAAGAAATAATTTTGGAAATATTGTTTGAAATTTTAATATGGCTATCTTTTTAATTAGGAATGATAGAAAGTATGATATCGACAATGAATACATTAAATGAAATTGAATGATATATGAAGAAGTATAAATAACATTTATTCTAATTTTTTTTACTTTATTATTACAGTATACTTTAGTGTAGACAATAGACAATATTTTGTTTGTTTGTTTCTCCGTCTTCAAAAAAAAAAAAAAAAAAAAAAAAAACTACATTTTTTGGCTGTCCGATTCTTGAGTATCCAACATTTAACTTGCCATCTGAGAAACGTGGATTTTTTAGGTTCAAAGCAATAAGTTGGCAAAGTTTTATCCACATCGGATGAACAATACGACAGCGTATAAAATACAAACAAACGTTCATTATGTTCGTATTTTATTCGCTTACCTAATATTTATAATAATTTTTCATATTAGATATAATAATTGTACTATACCTATAACCTTAACGCAAGTGCAAGCAATATGTTGACCAAGTTTTATCGCCTTTGGATGAACAGTATGGCGGCGCATAATGTATGAACAAACAAAAATTCATTTTTTATATTGGATAACCTCTATGGCATAGACATTAGCAGCAATATTTTTTCTTAAAGATGAGGAAAACATATTTAGATAATTTTAATTCAAACTTTTTACTGTAAAAATCTATTTTAAAACAAATGTCATGTTCACAATATATTATGAAATATATGCTTATAACTTCTGTTATATTGACATCTTTGAACTTTTTTTTACCGAAGTAGTAATAAGAAAGCTTTTATGTTTGAATTCAAACATATTATTAATGGTGTTAAAATATTTAATTCGATAATATTATTCATTCATCTTGATTTATCCATTGCAACCATCTTGCATCATTTTATAACTGAAAGAGCAATTTTATACTATTTCAAAAGAATGCAGACTTAAAGCAACGGTTCTTAAGTGAGTGCCGTGGGGCCCTGAGTGGTCTTTACCTCCTCTCTAGAACGCCTCGATTTATAATTATTAGAATTCTAGAACAATAGGCCGGAATAACATGTTGGTTGATCACTGGGTTCCATCCCTTGAGATGTGAGTTCGAATCCCGCCGGCCGAAGACTCTTCGTGTACTTTTGCACGTATAAATCTGTCGTAGCCACAAAGTCCTCCAAGTCGAGACAATTCCACTGGGGGTACTGAAAAAGAGATTATCATTCTCTAATTCAAGTCTAAATTACGAATGAATGAATTAAAATGAAGCCTTTCCCGTGAAAGGTCTGTTACACATGAACAGCTAAGACGTATTCTTGGATGGCCCTAGATGGCGCTACTGAAACAAGAGGAACTAAAACTAGGCTTAAAATCGCTGAATTAATCAGCGCGCGTGTCTATGACAAGTACCATAAGCAGCAACAAAAGAATTTTATATTTTTTCATAGATATTGAATATTAAAATCTTTTTTAAATTGCATTGGGATGTATTCAGTAAGAGCTCTGCGAATCGGAAAGTTTCATATCCATGATATTAACAAAACAAAACAAAAAAAAATTTTATCATCACGAAATTTTATGGAATTTATTGCATCTGCTTAATCAATATTATATTAAATGTCATCTACTTATAATAAAGCTCAATGTGTGTGTGTGTGTTGGCGCTCTACAGGCCAGACCATTCAACCTACAGCTACCAAATTTGGCACGTGTAAGGCCGGGAATGTGCACCTGGGGGTTATTTTTTCGAACTTTTAACGAGAATTTTATTTATTTAAAAATTAAACGAAATTTTGACGTGTTTCTGCTATAACTTCCGAAAATATTACCGCACAAAAAAGATTTTTACATGAAGTTAAAGATCAAAAATTTATCTTTTAAATGATACCAATGTTTTAATCTTAAAATTAAATTTCTATTTTTAATGAATTTTTAAATAAATATTTTAACTATGTTTTTCAATAATTTTTTTCGTAAAAAATAAAAATAAAAATTAAGCACGTTTCGCATTCATGGGACAAAATTAGCTTTTTACTAAATGTTGCCATCATATTGATTAAAGCTCCAATTAAAAATAAATTAAATCTTTTTGGAAATGAAATATGCAAAAATATAATTTTCGGCAAGTGTTTGTAGGAAATGAAACAAATATGAAATATTATTTTTTCTAAAAAATAAATTCAAGAAAAATTATTTTATGATCTTTTACACTCTCTATACAGGGTGCTTATTTAGTCCCGGACCCATTTTGATGTTTAATGACTCATAAAATAATGAAGATATAAACTTATGGCATTTATTGATGGAATAACTCATATATTTTCCTTTTCAGGTTTGAATATTTTTAACTTTGTCAATATCGTCTGCGCGTGTGGTTAATTTCAGATAATTTTATTTTCCAGTCTAAATATCTGTACTTTTCTAAATATCGTCTGCTTATTAATTGCATTTTTCTCTTTTGTTTTTGGCAACTATTGAAATGCTATGTTTACTTTTGATGTGTTTGTTCTATGTAGTACTTTTATATGTGATGTTTTATTCGAGCGGATATTAAGGAGAATGCATACACAACAAGAGAAAGCACAGATTTTATGGTGGTCATAGAGTTAATTTCCAATCAACTAAATCACTGACTTTTAAGAGTTAATTTCCAATCACTTAAACTGACTGATTTATGAAAATTTGAATATCATTATTCAATAAAAAAAAGGATAATTTTAGATTTTTCATCGATCGCTTCAAAGAAAATACGCCAATCAGCGCGCAGGTTTCTCAAGATTAATTGGCCTAAGATTATGAAAATGTTGAGTTTTTCTAAATTTTTAACATTTAAAAATTTATAAATAAGTCTTAGATGATCGTGGAAAATAGAAACATTCATTCATGTACTTAAAATTTGGTGTGTCCAGAATATTTCTCAGAATATGATACCTTACTGCATTAAATTTAGACTTCATAATTTTTCAAATATATTTATAGGCAGGAACAAAATATTATTATTGATTTCATTTCAATTATTTTGAAAGCAAAACTAAAAACTGAATTTTATGCAGAATCTGAGAAATTTTTGTTGAATTATTGTTTGATATTACATAAATTATGAAAAATATTTTGTAGTTAACCTAAGACTTAAATACCGAGCGATTCTGTTTGCAATACTCACATTCAGTAATAATAATAATTAATAAATAACAATAAAGATGATAAATAAAATAAAACGCTTGGTTTTATTAAAAAATATCTTAATATTAATTGCAATTTAATCATTTACATTTTAAATTAAAGTTTAAATTTTGCCGGAAATGACAACAAATTAGCAAAATATATATAGTAAATTGAACGAAGCGGTCTAAACAACAGTATAAGTTTGGTATGACTATCAAAATTTGAAGATTAAAAATGTTGTGTTTGAGAATCCTTTAAGAGACCCGTTACTTAAAATATTTAATTGAAAATTGTAGCGAGCGGTAATACTGGCGAACCGGCTGGTCGCCAAAGGCGGCTAGTCATAAATAAACATAGTGTACTCTTGTGAATACTATTGGAGAAAATATTTCCAACAAACTGATTATAACATACTAAAATAATTTGTTTTATGATTATAATGCAAATAAACGAGGAAAGGATATAATAAATTTTAATATTATTTTATTAATGACTAAAATACACTTTCAAAAATATTAATAACTTACTCTGAACTAATGAATGTCACTTTTGTAAAACTTCATAGAAAAACCGAAGTTACTGAAAAACCATTTTCGAGTAGATAAATGAGAAATTCCGATAACACCCACCACTGTCGTTTCCATTCATGAATATTCAGGGTTAAATATATTCTTATCACAGGGTCCAAATTTATTCTTATGAGAAAATTATCCACGGCGCCAAGAAAACGCCAATAACACAGAAGAAATTGAGATCAGGAAAAAACAAAATCCATATCGACCATCTGTTACTTGTTTTGCTGATTATGCTATTCAGTTAAGAAGAAAATATAAAAGAATGGAGAGTTGTAAAAACTCGGATTGCTTGGAGCCATGTTTGTAAAAGATTTTTTTTGTTTAAGAATCTAGGCTCTAGTGCTATTCATGGTTTTATTTTATTGAAGCTAATAAGAAAGCTTATGGTATTCAAATTTTCTTGGATTTAGAATTGGAATTCTTTGACAATAAAATCTTAAGCATCATTAATTCGAATATTTTGAATTAAGATGTCGGTGGACTCTTTTGAGCTTTATAACGAATTTTACTTATATATATATGATTTTTTTGTTTCAAATTAAAATATAACTATATTAATTACCTAAAATTCTTTAAAACTATAAATTATTAAAAAATGAATCGTACCTTTTTAAATTTGAATTTTCTTTTCTTCAGTTCCGACTTTCTTAATGTTTCCATTATTTTTAATTGTATAAACTTAAAAAATCAATTTAGATATGAATATTATTTTTTAAAGAAATTTAATTGAATGTTAAGAATTAAACTGATCTGAACTGAAAGAATTTTTTTGTCCTGCTGAATTATACTTTAGTTTCAATTATTTAGAAGAAGTTAAAAGCAAAAATAGGCGCAGAAATTAAATATAACACATAACAGGTATCGTATAAATAAACCTTGCTTGACGTCATGAAAAATAAAGAATTTTCAAAATACGTAATTCTAAAATAAATATATGGCTTTCATAAAAAGTCATCTACAATATATTTGCATTTCTGATTTCAATTATTTAAATTTAATGTTTATATAACTATTAAATTCATTTATAATAAGTAATTAAATAATGTTTAGTTCAAATAATAAGCTTATACATAGGAGACACACTTTAAATTGGAAATGTTTAGTTTTTATTTGCTAATTTAAAATCCACCATCCTCTTACTTAGCTGAAGATCCGAACTCAAATTTTGTCATTTTTAATCAACTTTAAGAAATTTAAGAATTGATCAAATCATTTAAAATTTTGCATAAAAAATAGATATTTAATAAAAAAAATTAACACGATGAAATATTTTAAGCTTTATTAGATTATTTTAATAAATAATTCATGTCACAAATTATTTATTTCTTATTTCTCATATTCATGTGTACTAAAATATGAATAAAAAATAATGTATGATTAAAAGTAAAGGAATATTGTGAGATAATTATTTTAATTAAAAAATAATCAAATAGCACTATCTTGATCTAATTTATAAAATTAGATCATTATAGTGCTATTATAGGATAGGATAGTGCTAATGTTCATGCTAATGTTACATTAGTATGAAAGTGTTTAAACTTCGCATATTTTGTGATTTTTAGACGCATTAATTTTTTACAATTTTCTTTTATTTTCTTAAATTTTTAAATGCCTTCGAAACATTGACGAACAGATAACATCCAATTATTTGTATTTTTAGTTTGAAATAGATTTACTTAAAAAAGTATTTTTAAAAAGAATTATAGAAATTGTAAGCACGTTTACAGGTTCAAAAATAGTTATTCAAAGTTTCGAAATTATATTTAAAAATATCAAATTATAAATGTTTGAAAATAGCGCGATGGTCAAAATTTATTTTGAAATAAAATTAACAATTGGAAATAAAAATTATAAAATATCCGAATATATTTTAATTTAATTTAAAGGCATTATATTAACATTTTCGCATCAAATCATCTACTAATATTAATACATTTTAATGACTTTGAAATACCGATACTTGATTATAAATGATCACTAAATCTTTAAATTTTTCAAAATTGAAAAATTAGGATTTTTGTAGATAAAAATTATATAATTACTCTGAATACTCATGAATATCCATGACACGAAGATTATTCAAATACTCATTTAATCGCAACTGTAATAAAATATAAATTCTCACAGATAGTTAATATTCGCTTAGATAGTTAGCAATTTAATATGCATTTGAACTATTGCATATCATTATATTTGAAAATGTGTTTCTTGAAATGAAATGCCTTTTCAAGAATAGTGTCATAAAAAATCTTGCAAAAGTCGCTTTCATTTGTTCAAAACAATTGAATATATTCTTGTTCATTTAATTAATACATATCATATATTTTATTGGTATGTAATAGCAAACCGCTCTCGAAATTGAAATAGTTTATTTTCGCGTTTTATATTTTTATTTGAATAAAATATTCCATTTTAGTATATCTATTATCATATGTAATTACGATATTATTTTTTGGAGGGAGTCGAGATGTAATATTAATTGAAGCTGCCAGAATAAACGAAAATGACATTTGCCAGGTTCAATTTGAAATATACCGAACTTTTTTTTCTTACATTATACGGTATTATAATTCTATCCATATATTATAAATTTAATTAAGATTTTATGAGCTTTGAAATTTCTGATTTTATTCATGTTGATTCGGTTTTCTGTATAAGTGTTCGCTAGTATTATGAACTGAGGAGTTACTTTGAGCTTATTTTGAAATTTTAATATATTTAATTAATTTTATTTAAACAATGCTCTAAAATACCTTTTTAAATTTTAATAAATAATAACGTGTAAGAGTCGGAATAATTAAATTAAGTTTTAACTATTTAATAAGTGAACTTGTTTTTGAAAGAAATCAGTACACAAATCAAATGATCAAAATAATAATCAAATTTCAAAACAGCAAGCAAAATAGTTTACTCAAATTCTCATAGTACAAGTTTTTAATAATCGATAATAAGGAGCTCGGAAAATTTTCCACATGCCGTTACAATAGCTGTTGTTCTCTTTCGATTTATATCAGCCGGAAATCAGAAAATATTATGTTAACATGAATTCTTCATGTTAGCAGGATACTATTCATGTTAACAAGATAATATTAATCCTATTAACATGATTATACTTATAGGCAGTCATGCTATCTGTAAATTGGGCCTTGCTTGTAGTAAAAATAATTCAAAACGTTATGCAGTGATTTGGTTTAAGGGTACCTATATTTACCATAGAAATGTTTTGGGAAATAAATGCTCACTAAAGAATGGATATTTCTGAATTTGATCATACTATTAATTACAAATTTATCGAAATTTTAACGTTTTGTTTCAGTACTTTTAGGGGATGTTATATTTGAAATCATTTTAATGCTACCTTACAATTCTAATAATTATCTTTTCAATATTATCAATTTCATTACGGTGTATATTTTTCTATAATCTTAACAGCTTTTTGAAGTTAGCTTTGAAATTAATTTTATGATGGATTTTTTTTTTTTTTTTTTTTTTTTGCATAAATGAAATAGTAAGAGTGTGAATAATCACCATTAATATATTAAATTCTTGTTTTTAGGATAATTTTCGTTTTAATATTACCTATAATTTTAATATATTTATATACATTGGTTGTTTTTAAAATTGAAAAGTTTTAAGTTATCATTAATTCTATAAGCTGTGTGATGTAAAAGCTTTTACCCACAATGAGTAACGGCGATACAGTCACACTGTAAGGTGTTTTAGTAGCATTTTGATATCAATTTTAATTTGATGAAATCAAATTTGTTTATTTGCATTTAAATAAAAATTTCATGTAAAAGTACTTTGTAAAACGATTAGTTAGATAAAAAGGGATTTATTATTCTGAACACTTGTGGTGTGCATTCGAATAAAGCGAATCATAATTTTAAGAATGCTTATGCAACAAAGTCGCACACTAATCTTGAAGTCAATCTATTGCATAAAAGCTCCTCAATGGGTGAATGATTTGATATTTTCCAGATTCATATGATTTCCTAATATGATTCCAGTTGTCGAGAATTGCGACATGGTAACTTATAAAAAATCTCGCTCAGATAAATTTTGCCAGAATGATTTTTGTAGCTAGGACTAATTAAAAAAATTTCAACTAAAGTAATTATTGAATTGATCAGCAAATACATCATTCTTTTTTTTTACTGTTAACGAATTCGAATATGGATTTCTTACAAAATATGTCGCTTCATAAGGGCGGTAGTTTTACAGATGTAGTAATGGCTACTCAGTGGATTTTGAATTAATGAACGTTGACCTTATCACCAAACCATTTGGACACTTCGATCACAAAGACAAATAACTCTGAATATTTGAAAATCTTGGCGGTAGGTCAAACAGGACTCTAGTTCTATCATTTATTCTAAAATATTATTTGCCTTTTCCCTGAAACTGTAAAAAGCCGAAAGACAGAACTGATTTCAGCTGAATTGAGCTCGAGTGAGTAGTTGAGTGAAGTCTCTCTTTTTAGTGTTGTTCTCCGGCGAGTTCTCTCTGAGCACTTTATGCATTTGTGATTTGTTCCTTATTTTCTGCGGTTTATGGCAAGTGCTTTTTCTATGTCTGATCCAGCTCTGTTATGCTACTGCGTGACTGTTTAGAATATAGCATTGTTATCCCTTATTGAGCCCATTAGACTTTTTATTCTCCGTTTATCTACCGGCTGAATTTTCTGTGATTTTATTAAAAGCTTACAATTTATGTTTTTTTAACTCCTCAAACAATATTGCTTCAAATATTAGTGTTGGAAAGTCACTTTCTTTTAAACTGAAGCTTATTTTTTGTTCTTTTTAAAATTTGCACTTTCATTAAGGATGGATTTTGTATTTAAAGAAGCAACAAAATATATCAATACATTAGCTTTATTTCCTTCAATGCTTGCAATAGTTTTATTAACATCTTACAATATAAAGTATGCTTTTCTAGTGAACTTTATCACAATATATGTATCTACATTTAATTAAATGTTTTATACTGTTAATTTTGTTACTTCCTCGTATGACTTCAAAATAAGTCATACGAGGAAGTAATAAAATTGTTGACTACAATTAAATAAGTGGATTTTCCTAAGGAATGTTTCATTGCACAGTCTCCTCCTCCAATTCCTTTTAAACTCTGACAGTGTCAAAACGTTTAAGTTTTAAACGGTCATCAATTCTGCAACAAAATGGCGAATCGATGATAGGCTCGATCCGAAATGGCAATCGTTTGCAGTTAACACGATTAAAAAAGAAGCTAAATTTCTCTTCCACTTTCTGTTGACAGATAGAAACCATTCTTCAGGAACATCTCCGAGAAGAAGAAAGAACTAAAACTAATGTATTCATGAGGAATATGCAAAAGTGAAAGAACATATCTTCGAGGCTCCTGTTCTCTAACTCCAATATGTTTCCGACTGAGAACCGAAATTGATGGTTTTCTTTTGGTTGCGCACTGCAGTTTCTGGAACATTTGTCATGCAATCGGTTAACGACAAAAACTTCTAACCATTTTTCATACACTTGACAACGTTCAAATGGCCCAGCGTTATGTTAATGAAACCTCCGGGCATTATTCTTTTTCTTGACTACCATCTGACGAATCTTTACATGTCTTGGGCATAGATCTGGTAAAGGATCTAAATTCATTCTGCTTTCTGCTTGATTAGAAATATGTACATTACAAAATACAAAACTTTTGAAAAATGACTTTTAAATTTTACAGAAAAAAATTGTAGAATGGATTTTTTTTTAATAGAACAACTTTCAAAATTTTGATCGTAAGAATTGTTATTCGATATCGTTAGAAATCTATATTCATCCATTAAGTATTTGTTTTCTTATAGTACAAGTTCTATAAACTCAATATTGTTCCCCAAGGATATAACACTAATTTATCTATGGATGAAAAATTCTTCCTTCGCCACATTTGTACTTAAATTAATGCAAAATAAAACAACTATCTCTGATAAACAGAAAACATTTTATATGTGCATTTCTTGTAAAAATTCTACTCAAGTGTTTCAAATAATAACATATTATACAGGTTCTTTTTCTTCACTATTAATGATTTTTAAAAAATGTCGGAAACAATTACTATCAATCAAAATGTAGTTTGGAAACATTACTTGATGTTGAGATATTTAGAGAAATTTACTTTGCACTTAATACTTTTTACGTTGTGTCAAAATCTATTCATTTTAAAGTGCGTATTTTTTAAAAAAATATATATTTTGGAAACCGTTTAAACCTCATATTAAACAGCAAGGAATATTGATGCTAGAAGAGTAACAATCTCCTGATATATTATTATAGAAAGGGATGTTATACTGTTCTATGACTTACATATTTGAAATTATCAATATCATTTTTTATTGCTTTTGGAAAGAAAGCAAAACATTACACCTATTTTTCCTTAAAATTTGCGAATTTTTATTATTTTAATGTTGTTGTTTTTTGTTTGGTTGTTACTATAAATTGACAAATAAAAATAATATTCAATGTGAATCAATGTTACAAATTATTAATTTTTTTTATTATCTTACAATCAAGAGACATTCGGAAATCATTATTTTGTTAGAAATATGAAGGGCGATTGCTTAATAATACCTTTTTACAAATTTTGATATTTGATTGAAATTTTATAAAATAATATTCCAGTTAATAATTTTAATTTTCCTGATGTGTTCATATTTTTTTCTTCTGCAATGTAAATTTTTTAATTCGATTTTATATGGATAAACGTAAATGCAATTGTGTTAAAATAGAAAAAAAACTGGAGCTTCATTGTAATTCAAATATAATTAAACTAATTCATTTTCAATTGGAAATCATTATAAAATTTGACAGGGAATAAAAGAAACATGTAAAACATGCAAAGAAAAAAGAAATGAAAATGAAATAAATAAACGATCGGGGAAAGATAAAAAACGGGGGAAATAGAATGATTTGTTTGAAATTAAACTGCAAATAATCATGATATTGGAAATCGTTTTCACCATTTTAACGAAAATACAATACAAAAATAGATTTCCAAGGCTTTTGTTATTTGCTTATTATTTTTTTTATGTATTAACAAATGCTATGTTATTCTTTTTTAACAAAATTTTCTTTAGCACTTTATGCCACGCAAAATGATTTTTGTCGAATTAAACATATTCTGCATTTTATTGATGTTAAAATCATTAAGTAATGAAATGAATTATTAAGTATAAACATCAGAAGAGAATGTTTTTGAAGTATTGACTAATAGTCGATTGTTGTTTGCAATTCTTAAAATGTGTTTTAAAGTATCTATTTCGGAATTTTTTAGTTTTATTCAAATAATAAGATGATTTTATTTATTAAAAAACAATAGTAGCCTTTGGAGATAATATGCTTCAAGGTATAAAATAATGATACTTCTTTAAACGCCTAAAAATTTGTTTTAATTAATAGCATAAGTTTCTAAAAATTGTTCCAATATTTAAATAATGTTGTTTCTGATGGTTTATTTATTTATTTTTACCATTCAGTATTCTTTTCATTAACTTTCTTAATTTGTGAAGAAAGGTTTCGTTTTTTGTACCCTTTACTTGTTTATTTTATTGATTAAATATAACCTTTTATTTAGATATAAATGCTTAACTCAAGAATAGCTGAAAACAGATTTCCCTAAAAACCACAAGAAGGTTTATTGAATAAAAGTTTTTCTTGTATTTTAGAATAAACAATTAATATCAGTGAATTTTACAAATGATAAACAGGAATTCATTAAATAATAATAGCCCGTGCCATTAGTTCAAATCAAATGCTACCAAGTTAACACAAATAAATTCAAATAAACAAATAATTCCTTCATAGATTCTTTCATAAAAATGTTATGAAAAAATAATAGAAGAATTAATTTTTCTAAGCATTATTCAGTTGTAAAATATACAATAGTTCAGAATTTTCTCCAGATCTTAAGAGCTTTGGCTTAAAATATTTTGACAATATAGCGAATAAAGATTTATAGAATTAACATTTTTAGTATAAAAGCCTTTCTACAAAACACAAACGCATTTACAAACTCTTCTCACAAAATACAGACACAGTTATAAACTCTTATCACAAAATACAGACACAATTACAAACTCTTATCACGAAATACAGACACAGTTACAAACTCTTATCGCGAAATACAGACACAGTTACAAACTCTTATCACGAAATACAGACACAGTTACAAACTCTTATCACGAAATACAGACACAATTACAAACTCTTATCACAAAATACAGACACAGTTACAAACTCTTTCATCAAAACATTCATGATCGATGTCATTGATTGCTTATATAATGTATCTTCGCTGTTATCAATTGAATTTTTATCAAAAATTAAAAATGGATCTTATATATTGATATGGAAATTTGTTTTCTCCTTCATAGTCATATATCTGTCATTTTCCTAAGTCATAAAAATTATAATTAATAAGAGTAAAGCCATTATTGTAAAATTTACATTAAGGAAATAGGACACTTTAGTGAACTTTTAGTGAAATGTGAAATATAGTGTATACTACAATTATAGATATGCAGTTGCATATAATATAGTATATGCTAAATACAGTTAAATTGTTGCAATTAGAGTTGGCATTTAGATAGATAAATATTTGAAGAAAGCTTTTCTGAACCATTTATACCAATCCCAACTAATTGAGGAAAGATATTAAATATCCATCTCATTTACTCCTACATCTCTTCCGGAATTTCTTCACTTACTTAACCCAAAAAGTGATTAAGCAAGAGACGACAATGGTTAAGTAAGAGAAAGCATGACGTTGCAACTCCACTGGTATTAGCTCTTTACAAATTGGCATTGAAATAAAAGGCATTATAAATATTAAGCTTGTGATGTCGTGTACATTTAGCTAAAAACCTTTTTATCAGCTTCCAGGTATCATGATCAATATTCTCCTTTATAAAAGTTTAAAAAAAATATTTATCACAGAAAGATGAGATATCAATTATTCAACATAGATCCATTTACACCAATCCCAACCAGGTGAGAGCAACCGTTAAAAGTCCATCTCTTTTACATCCAACCCTTCTTCTGCCTTCCCCCCAAGCCATCTTTACTTACTTAATCCCAAAAGAGTAACGAACAAGTCCGTGGAACAGTATAGAACAACTCCGGGGATATCAGCTCTTTACAAATCTTCCGAAATATATGGTTTGCGAAGTCAGTGTTTTAATTAAAACTGCGTTCTACTTAATAACTCCTAAACAGCAACAGCAGCGCACGCATTCGAACAAGCCATATCCAACCCTCCTTCCTCGATGTCACCTAAATTAAATTTATGAGCGGCTCCTCACGATTTCCTCCACTCAAATTAATATTCGGCAGAGTATTCAATTTTTCTTTGAACCGCAGCCCCGAAAGAAAAGGGATGGCCATTTTTGGGATTTAATTTTTACGACGATGTTAATAGCCTGCTTTTGTGTGTCTCGCCTTAAATTAGTGAAATTCGAAATCGCACAAAAGTTTTACCGCTCCTTCAGCACGCCCGGCGCTCTGCACCATTCAGGGCCCTTTTCAGTAATTTTCTTATCTTCTTCTTCTCCCTTTGATTTCTTTATTGTGTACCCTGTAAAGTTGCTTGCCTTTTTTTTTCTTTTGCCCTGTTCTTTTCGTTCCTGATGAATAGTGTAAAGGTAATTTGTTTTGGGTAGAATCGTTAAATATCATTATAACGCTATAAGTACTTTAAAGTTAAGATAAAGAAAAATGAATATAACTGGATTTTTTTTTATCATGAGTAAACATGGTAGGTATATGAGTATGAACATGAAATGATATTTATATTTTGGACGACATTCAGTAGTCGTTTGTTTTATTGTTTAAATATTCTTTATTTTCTAACAATAATGTGGGACCATTCAGTATCTTTTACAAAAAATTTCTTAATTTGAAAAGAAGGGTTTCGTTTCTTTTCGTTTTTTTTACTGTTTACTTGTAGATTGTTTTAATAGATTAAGTATCCTTTATACTCTAACTTTAATAATGTATTATTAATGTAAATATTAGTAACATATTATTAAAGACTTACAAAAAGTAAATTCCAAAAGGAGGATTTCCTTTTATTTTACTGTTTTCTCAGGCCGCGGGCGCTCTGGACTATTCAAGGCACATTTTAATAGTTTTGTAATCGACTTCCCTCCTTGATTTCTTTATTATTTATTATGAAAATGCAACTACACAGTTGCTTGCCTTTTTTTCTTATGCCTTGTTCTTTTCGTTCCTGATGAATAGTGTAATGGTAATTTGTTTTTAGAAGAATCATTAAATATCCTTATAATGCTATAAGTACTTTAAAGTTATGATAAAAAAATGAGTATTTTTGGGTTTTTTTTTATCATGAGTAAACATAGTAGGTATATGAGTATGAGCTTGTAATGATGTTTGTATTTTCGACAACATTCGATAGTCATTTAATTGTTTAAATATTCTTTATTCTCTAACAATAATGATCCATTATAATATAAATATTATTAATATACTATTAAAGATGGATTTGAAAAATAAGAGAGGCTTTTATTTTTTTTTACTTTATCGTTCCTCCAGCATATACTGCAGTAATGCAGCATATGTTCTCAGTAATTTTCGTAATCTTTGAAGAGATATTTCTTTTTATTTTACCGTTTTCATGTCGTTTAATTTATTATTAAATATCATTTATACTCTACAGCAAAAAATCTACTGTTAATGTAAATTTTATTAATATATTATTAAACATTGATAAAAAAGATAAGTTCCAGAAGAGGGATCTTTCAGTATCCCGGTGCTCTGGACCATTCAAGGCTCTTTTTATTAATTTTCTAATCGGCTCTCTAATCTCTTTTTGATTTCTTTATTATTTATTATGTAAAAGCAACCTGTAACTTTTTTTAATTCATTTTCTTTTCGATGCATAGTGTAAAGGTAATTTGTTTTAAGGAGAATTATTAAATATTATTATAACACTATTTTTAAATTAGGATAATGAAAAATGGGTATTTCTGGGGGGGGGAGGGGGTTGTCATGAGTAAACATGGTAAGTATATGACCATGAACTTATATTGATATTTGTATTTTGGATAATGTTCGTTAGTCGTTTATTTTATATATTCCTTATACATTTATTGTTTAAATATTCTTTATTCTATAACAATAAGGATGCATTATAATATATATTATTCAAAATTTGTATAAAAAATAAATTTGAGAAGGTCTTTTTTTTACTTTAAAGTTCTTTCACCACATTCCCCGATTTGGATTATTTTTTAGACTTATTATTACCATCAATTAATAATTAAAATCCTTCTACCATGATCCTGCTTCCCCACCCGCCAATGTGATTACCTTACCTGCCGATAGCCAATGAATACTCTAGGACAAATAAAAATGTACTATAGAATTAATTAATCCTTACCTTCACTTTTTTTTTCCTCGTTCCCCTGAAGTCATTTCTTAAGTTTTTTTTAGCTACATTTAAATTTATCTGAAGGTGATTTAAATCTTAAAATGTTAATTATGCTCTAAAGTCATGCTCAACATAAGTTGCTTTTTATTCATTCATCAAGTCAGTCGAGCGGAAGATTAAAGGCCACAGAGCCTAGGCGCTTCCCAACAACCCCCCACATTATTGGCATTGACTTATTATTACCACATATTTTAATAACTAACAATAATGTGTTACAATTACAAATATATCTTTACACCCAAAAAGGATATTTAAGAATCTAAAAAAAAAACAAAAAAACCCACGAGTATTTATTTCTAATGTAATAAAATTATTATTGGCATCCGAAATAAATTATTGAATTTTAAAAGTACCTCGTAATGGAATAGAGTGATTGGTGAAGTGAAGAAAAGCAAGGCATACAATCATTTGCTGCATTTCAAA
Source organism: Argiope aurantia (assembly GCA_026543865.1). Lineage (NCBI taxonomy): Eukaryota > Metazoa > Arthropoda > Arachnida > Araneae > Araneidae > Argiope > Argiope aurantia. The sequence goes on from JAPMOR010109991.1 coordinate 219,575, forward strand.
ACCAGCGCTGAATCTCATATTATTATAATAAGTAGCTATGAGCTATTTATTACGTATAATGATGGTATAATAAAAGTACGTATTATAAACCATTTATTATTACGTGGTAGTCAGTCGGTCAGAATGTAGGCGAATGCAAACATAAATATCCCAGGAACTCAGAAGCGCATTCTCATGACTGGATTTCAATGGTGGTTCAAAGAAGGAAATGCAAAATACTTCAATAAAAGTTGTCCCAGTTTTGCATTGCTGCATAAACGCCAATATTAGCAATGACTACAGAAACACAGTTAAAGTTCTGCTCGTTATTAGCATCGACAGGTAGTACGATTCCGAAACAAACCGAGTATAGACAATTGGAAGAGTTTAGTTTAGTTTAGCTATATTAACGTCCCGTTGTAACGCAACACTAGGGCTATTTTGGAACGGACTACGTAACTTTGAACCGCGATCAGATGACGAGGACGACACCTGAGTTGGCACCCCCTTTCCACACCGTACCACATCAGGGTCATGAACCTGAAACTCTTCTGCTCACAAGCCTAGAGGAAGAGTTTGGTTCATATGCTGGCAGATTTTCAGATGTGTTCTATTATTAACAACTCATTACAGGAGCTTGTTACCTTACTGTCGAGAACATGTCACGTGAACACTAGAACAGAGGGCCTAAATATTATTTTCGATGAATATAGATTTTAAAAAATCTAGTTGAGATTCTTCCCTCAGTTTCTAGAGGGTGCTCACCTCGTATCTCGATATTAAAGAAAAGGAGAATCTGAAATTCGTTCAATATATATTGCGGTGATAAGCCGACGAGGAATTTACATCCAATATGGATCTGAGATTGCCAAAATTTGTCTCTTCAGTAATTTAACTGATGTTATGTGTTTTTTTAAGGAAGATTATCAGGAACCTATTAATGCCAAAAAAATATCACTGAATATTATTGTAATTTTATAACTCTATAATGTAGCTTTCTTAGTTATATTATATAGGGCATTAAACTGACAAGACTATTTTGCTTGTATTAGGTGAACTCATCTACAAGCCTTTCAACTGGAATGAGATAATTTGATAGATAAACTTGAAGACCAAGTATAATCATTTAAAATATCAGATATATTTCTTAATATATTTAATATCTTATATTTAAATTCTACAAATATTTTAATGAAATGAAATATGGAAGAAAAAAAAACATTTTGGAAAGGAATACGAAGTTAGAATTTACATTTCTTAAATTCTAAAAATAGGAAAAACGAGAGATTAAATATTTGCATAAACAATAAACAAGAAAATAAAAAGTAATTTTAAAAAATTTAGAAAGTAAAGCAATTTTCCGAATTTTGCATAAACAATATTCAATTATTATTAATTAAAGTCTGTATTAAAATTGAAAAAAAAAATGTATTGAAATATATATATATATATATTTAAATTTGAAAACAGTCCAAAAACACTTTTTTTGCCCAATTATGTTTTTTTACGTTATGCTGATAAAACTTCAAAATGTCACTTAATATTTAAATTATAAGAATTTCAATTATTAAAATTGCAATAAACTCTTTCCAGTTGCGCATTTCTACTATCAACCACAAGCTTCTGATGTTTTAATGGATGCATATTTAACGGCTTGACAATGCATAGACAAATAAACATGCATACACTTGTTTTTATCATTAATAGAGATATTTTACACATTTTGTCCATTATTAATTTATGTTGTTTTAAAGCAAACTTATTCTTAAGTATTCTAATTTTAATTTCAAAAGCATATAAATTTAAACCCTTCAGCACAACTCCGCAGTTATCTTCAAATGCTTCTTCCCACAAACACACCCTTATTTAAATGGAATCTTCCATGTCCATTTTCACTTTGACCATGCACTACGGTACACCACTCTGTTCATGTTTGCCATTCGCATCCTAATCAGAAGTGTTGATTACGGCCATGCTTCATCATTCTTCGCAGATATAGGTCGTCCGGACAGTCGTGATTGATGCAAAACCAACCGCGCCGGAAGAGCGGCCAGTGTCCGAACAACAATCGGAGCATTGATCCGTCCCAGAATGGTTCCTTCCGGAACGCTGGAAGGAGTGCGATAGATCTCGACCCCTTTTCAAAAGAGGATGATGAATAGTTATTAAGAGGTTCGACCTCGTTATGAACTATTAGCGATTAATGAGGACTAAGGTGTATTGACCATTGATATCGTGTGATGCTACCCTAAGTGCATTAAATAAATTTAACTTTAAATAGAAAGCGATTAAGTAAAAAAAAAAAATGTTGTGATCCTTAAAATATATTAACTCTAATTCAAAAATTAAATGAAAAGGAAGAACATGCATTTTTGTAATCTTCCCTTTGCATGACAAAATGTTCTAAAGTATTTCAACACAATTTTTCCTGTTGTTGTTTATAACGACACTTGCCATGGACAAGCTCGCTGACAAAGCCAGCGATTTTAAACCAAGGGAGCGACTCTTGTTTTATTAGCGCCAACTAGGGCCAAGAGTACGCCTTAGCTAATCACGCATCACATTCGCTTGCACGACCCCTTTTTACAGGGTGGTACATTCACAGATCTCACAGATAGACCAGATAAAGAACAACTATGCTTGAACCGGGATTCGAACCCAGAACGCCCAGATCACGAGGAAAACGCGCTACCCCTATGCCAGGAAGCCGGCCAATTTTTTCCTAAGAATAAGTATTGAAAAAAATTGAAAATTTCTTTTCTGCATTTGCTCTGTTTGTAAATTTTCCTCCTAAGTAATACATCAAATGATACATTCCGCAGACTGTGTTTTTTATGATACTTAAAGTATTATACCTCAGAAGTAGATATAGATATTGTTCATAGTTTCTTTTTTTGGACCTCACGTTTGTTTTTACACTTCATCGTTAAAGTATATGATTGTTTTGTAAATTATTAACGCGAAAGCTTTTTTTTAAAGAAAGAGAGGAAAGGAGATATGAAGGCAATCGGATTTCTGTTCTCAATTTGTTTTTGAGGAATTTAATGAAAGAAAGAGCTGTAATTTTCCTCTTCAGACCCGAAATTATAACAGCAAAAATACACTTTCATGGCTTATAGATGCATCTTGTGATAGCATAGATCATAGGGGGAAAAAATGTTTTCTAAAACTGATATTTTAGTGGTCTAGAAATTTATGATACATGTGTGAACTCCGGGCATCAATAGAATAGAGCATTAGAAAATTTTAAATGATTAAAATATTCAAAATTAGTTTAGAAATTTAATTAGGATTAATGCTCTCCACAATATTCAATTAAATATCTATGGACCTTTCTCTCTTAATAATTTCGTCAGAAAAATATATTAAAGCTTCCAATTTCGATAGACACGTAGCTCTTATTATAATTGGACCTTTTGTTCATTGTATTATTTATCTTTCTAATTTGCAATAAGGGGAATCATGTGGAAAGTTTCATGTTTATTTCATAACATTATACTTTCATTTAAGCGCGTGCTGAACAAGAGTTGCAATAATAGTTAATTTAATCTTTCAGTTTGAATTTTTGTCAACGGGGCAGGAACGCACTGATATACTCTTAACCTTCTCTTGCAGGTTAAATTTTACTTTCATTTTGTGAGAAATAAATTTCTGGAAAATATGTTACAATATTTTTTATTCATTAAATATAAACTTAATTTATGACTTAAAACATTGGCATTATGGATGAAAATCCTTTTTTGATATATAAAAATCAGTTTTGTAATATAATTTCAAAAGTTATCACAAAAAACGCCAAAATTTTTCTTAAATTAAAATTTAAAAAAAAAATCTTTCTGATGTGCACATTTTCATCCTCCAACATACATATATGCTAAGTGGGGTAGCTCTAGATCACATGGTCTTGTGTGTACAGCATCAACACATACAGATACTCAAGCAAACAAACATTCATATAATTATGAACCTTAGATAAATTCAGCTCTCTGATTAGCCCGGAATTGATATGCTCTTTAAGATGGTGGGTGGAAAAGTCTAAAATCGTACGTTTTAAGAGAAAAGTAATATTCAAATTTTCATAAATCAAACAGTTTTTATGACTGATTTAATTGACTGGTGCAACTTCTTTATTAAAAATATTAGTGTCTTAAGGATATTTGGTTAAATATGATTCACAGAGCAGAGTATGAAAAAATTTAAAATTCGTAATTCATCAGAACATTAATTATCCCAAGTTACATAAAATATTATTATTTACTTCACTTAGACCATTTTAATAGTATTAAAATGTAGGTCTATTACTAAAGACTTACAAATTAACCTTTGGGCTCAGATTTGAATGAATATCCTGAATATATTAAACCACTTTTGCCTTAAATCAAACTGATTTATTGAATTAATAATATATATATTGAAAACGATCATAGAAAACTTTGTCTTTCATTTTATTTTTTAGAAAAAAAACACATATTTCTTATTTACTTCATGCAGTTATTCATGCAGTCACGTGTTGAATTTTTCTATATTTAATTTGCAGTAATAATTTAATTATTTTTTTAATTAAAGCTTTTGCATATGTGATGGCGACACGTTGATAAAAGTGCAGGTTAAATTTTTTCTCGTGCAAATTTTATTTTAATTTTGTGCGAAATAAATTGTTGAAAAACGTAATTAAATTATTTTTAAAAAATCATGAAAAATAGAATTGAATTTATATTTTAAAAACATTGGTATTATAGAAAAGTATTTATTAAACTTCAATATGATGTAAAAATCAGTTTTGTGTTGTAATATTTTCGGAAGTGATAGCAGAAAAAATTCGAAATGTCGCTTATTTTTAATTAAAATTTTATTTAAAAATTTTAAAAACTCGCACTGAGGTGCCCATTCCTAGCCTTCAAGGTCTGCACGTGCCGAATTTAGTAGCTGTAGGGCGAACGGTCTGGTCTGTAGAACGCCAACGCACACACACATTTTAAGCTTTATTATAAATACATATAAAAATTACATACAGAGTGCAAATTACATACATAAGTACATACAAATACTACATACAAAAAATTAATTACACATGCCTTATTACATACATACATAAATGCCTTATTACATAACTCAACCTACTCCAGTCCTTGTCATATTCTTCTAATCGGTATTTGGAAGCATTTTTGCCACTCATAAATCGGCAATAGTCTTATTCATTCTAGACAAACTTCTTTCGTTCATTAGTTCACAACAAATTTATAATTCACTGCCACATTTTCATCATTTCTTATGCACACAGAATTCCTCTTCGCTTCGCTAGTTTTATTCCCTTCATAATTTAAGGGGCCAAAAGCAACTGACATGCATTTTCCCAATAGTGACATACATTTCTTAATATCATTTTTTTCGAATCTGATATATTAAATTTAGCAGTTGCATATATCAAGATTTATGAAATATCTAAGCACTTTCACTGCCCCTTTTTTTAGTTTTAACGATGAATCTGTGAATAGCCAAATATCGATTGCATAAATCTATACTCTCTATACAATAATAGTATGAGCGCATAATGGGTAATTGTGGTATCTTTCTCTTTTTTTTATCACTTATTGCAGCTAGAAATAGGCTCAGTTCCAAAGCAGGAAAATAAGAAAATGTTAAAATTATTATACTATTATTTTAAAATGTAAAGGTTTTTATCATCTCGGACAAGATCATCCAATTTACCTTCCTGAATCACTCTATTAATTTTCAACTTTTATTTGTATTTTTCATATTTTTCTGTTCTTGATATTGTAGATTCAAATTTTCCATCATCGTAAAAATAATCAAATAAGCGCAATTAAAATGCTCGCTTTTTTATGAAAAAAAACTTTTATAAATATAGAATATATATGTGAAAACTTTATAAACATTTCTAAAATAAATTAAAGTTAAATCAAATCCATTAAAAAGGGCCAAAAGGAAATTATGAAGAAATATTTGAATTTTATTATTCCTTTTGGTTTGATATGTTTAGAATTTAAGTCCACAAACTCGGTATTTAATAATCCTAAATATAACACAATTGTAATTTTAATGGTTCTAAACAAGTTTACAATGTTACTAATTTTATTAGTGTAAAAGTGTTTAATTATTTTAAATGATTATGAAAACTACTGCAAGTAGTTTTTTTTCCGTCCATGCTGTTTTAAAGCCATTTTGCAAATTCAGATAAAATAACTCTTTATTTCATAAGTAAATTCAGTATTTTGCTCCTAAATATTGGTATCTTTAAAACCACAAGATTTGACTTCTTAGAAGTAAAGTCAAAATATCAAAACATTTAAAAGTTTAAATTTTATGAGATAAAGAATATTGATCAACGTTTGTGAAAAGTTATTATTGCATATTAAGCAACTTGCATAATAGGCTAATAATATTGCATTGCATAAGATGCAACTAACTAATAATTTATTAACCTTTTTATTCCTAAGATCATTGGATTCCAGGTACTCAGAATAGTGGACCCACTCTTTCAGAAATTGCAATGACAAACCATATTCTTATAAAGTTGATATACAAAAATGGACTCTATTTAGCTAACAATATTCAGTATTCTCAGAAAACTTCTCTATCTCTCAAACGCATGTGGGTGAACGTCTCAAATGAACAGATAATACGCCTCGTACTTTCAATCAATCACCTTTAAGAGACGATTCAGAAGTCTTGGACACCCGACGTGGTTTTTTTTTAAGAAATTTATTTAAAAATATGGATATATAAATTTAAAAATATATATAAATGCCCTTATTCATGAAATGTGTTCCTTACTAGTAACCAATCAGAAATGAATTTAGTAATCTTTTTATAATATGGGAATGCCATTTTAATTCTATTTAAAACATTAAAATTGAAGCCATTGAGGTAAGAGCAGAGCTAGAATTTTAGTTTTTATCCTTATTTTTTTTTAATATTTATAAATTAAAAAGGTGTTTTGTCATTTTATATAAATGCGTCTTAGTGAAATTAATTTTTTCTGCTTATAAAGAAGAAGAAGTTAACTTACAATTCACTAGATATGTAGCATATTCTTTCTTTTAAATTATATATATGATGATATCCCGGATATATAAAATGTAAAAGATTTATTTCAAACTTCTTTCTACTTTTCCTTGAGGTAGATTTTAAACAGAAGAATTTTTTAATTCTGTTTTGAATTCTTTGTATTGACTTCGAATGGCAGTACTAATGGTTTTAGAAATTTGACAGCGCATTTGATGAATAGTATTTTTCAATGGAATTGGATTTGATTTTTATAAATCTAGATTCCTTTTGCTCTTTCTTCCCTCGTAGCACTAATCTTTAAAAGATTCGTTTTATTTTTGCATGATAAAAATTAGTTCTGAACTTTGTTATTGTTATCTGTTACTGTTATTGTTATCTGTTACTGTTATTGTTATCTGTTATTGTTATTGTTATCTGAATTTTGAACACACAATGCTCATTAAGCTGTTGATCGTAAAACTAGAAACAATTTGATTTCTGTCAATAATGACTTCTTGATTTAATATAATATTTTATGTATAATATAATTTTATCACTTCATAAATTTTATCTAATTTTTTGTTGTCATTTTTTGTTTATAGCAACAGCACTAAGTTTAAAAGAATTATTAGAATTAGCGTCAAAATTTTATGGAATTTTTAAATTTAAAATTTAGGGTTAGTTTTATTGCATTTGTTAATAATAAAATAATTTGAAGTTTTAAAGTATTGAAGACCAAATCATAAACTTTATTGATTTTGTACTCATTTGAATATAAACGGGATTTTAATTCGCAAATGCACTCTTTTATCTTTAATACTAATAAAGATGGAAGCCTATCTGACTTTCAGGATTTTAAGAATAGCCCATTGAACTTAGAACTATCAAATTTAGAACAGGAAGTAATAGATAAAAATGGGAATATCGAAGTTTTTAAATATATTTTAAATTTTATTTAAAAAATTATTTAAAAATTAAATAAAAATTACAACATTTTCAGACATTTCTTTTCCAACTAAAAGTAGTCTTCTAATAACGTGTAAAGTAACGATCAGGATAATAGAAAGGGCGTATCTTGAATATGATTGCTAACGAAAGTTGAAGCATGTTGTTAGAGAACTAAAAAAAATTATTATTTGTTATACATTTCAGATATAACATATACTAACATTAAAAGTTTTGTTTCTTTGCTGTGCAATGTTCTTTATCCATAGCATTCATAAACACTCAAGTCAAAGCTAATAAATTGGTTTGAAATAGTGATCCAAGTGCAAAAAAACATCCAATATCAAAGACAAAAAAACAGTATTAATGAATGAAAAATATTAGTAATAACCACCAAATGAAATGAGAGTATAATGAAGCAGCAAAAATTGCAACTGTAAGTTCATTTACCTCTGCTACAATCCAACATAAAAAATTATTAAAAATTTGAGGTTTACGATTCTATAACAATTTTTTACTCAAACTTATTCTTAATCGCACACTGACAAATCAATCGATTTAAATGTTTTTTAATGTTCTTTTGTGTCTTTATTGCTTGACATTTAATTAGAAGGTAGAATTTTGCATCTGATACTGACGCAAAAAAAAAGAAAATAATATTATTAACTCCTCATCATTACATCAACGCTGGGAGATTATATCTTTATAATTTCTAAAGGAGTTATTGCAATAAAATTATGTTTAAATCGTTTTAAAGTATCAATAATTATCTTTATCATGGTATTAGTTTATGTATTTGTACTATGTTTAGTGTAAAATGTATATATTTTTAACTAATCATTATTTGCAATCAAGATGGTTAAGGGGACTAGGTTACGCTTTAATTGATGGAAGGGAAAAGCGTTAATAAACATACAGGTTGCAAAGCAATGAGAAGGAGGTTCGGCAGCGATATAAACAAATTATCTTAAATTTTTAAATATTCTTTATGGATTACATTAAGAAAAAATCTTTTATATACATATATAATTTTATTTTCTGAGTATATTCCTTGAAGATGTAGAAAGTAACATTTTTATAACTTCGTTAAATTAGATGCCGAGTAATCTTTCAACATACATGATTAGAATACTACAAAAAAATGAATATTTTTAATTCAAAAAAGTGTGTAAATTGTTTTATGACGATTTTTTTTTCTAATTGCTGATAATAATCCTTCAGATACTTTTTAATATTAACTTGATATATAGGAATTGTTATATGTTTTTATTGCAAATAATCCTTTTTTTTTATTTTGCCATATTTATTTGAAAATAAATTGTTTTTCAAATTATTTCATTAAATATTCCATATTCTTTTCAAAGAAGCGTAAAAACAAAGAAATAAATTACATTTTCAAAGTATTTCATTAATGTGATGAAGATTTACACACACAAGAAAGTAAATTGCAGGCACAATTAAATAATAAACACAAAGAAATTGATGTGATAAAGGTGTACAATAACCAGGAAGTAAATTATATTTTGTAATGCATTTTTAGAATTAATTTATTTGTGAATTTCTTTAAATAATATTTACACGTCATTGAATATATGATACAAAATACAAAACATGCAATCTGTACCTCAGTATCGATATTCTCTTCAGATATATTGATTTATCTTGTAAATAATCATCTTTAATATGTTAAAATATAATGTGTTAAAATAAATGAATTTCATCATTTAAAAAAATTTACACATATAATAAAATTCCATCTTTTCTAATTCATATGAAAATTTTTAACATATAAATAAGGTTTTGACAATTCAAAGGAATCAACAATTTATTTTCAACATGCTAAATTAAGTATTATAATGTATTTTAACGTTACTTAAGTATTGTAACAATTAAAGTATTAAGTTACTGATTTTTTTCAATATGTTATAAATCAATAAATCTGATTCATCTGATCTGGTAAGAAAATTTCCAACATTTTAATATTAGATCAGGCGTTTTCTCGAATTTAATACCTTCAATGCTTTTTAAATACAATGGATTCCTTCGTTTAACTGAAATTATGGATTCAGTGAACACCCAGAACACTCAACTGATCCTTTTGGGTTTAGAGTTTTAATTGGACCTCTTAGAATAGAACTCTCCATCAAGGTCCAAAGAAGTGAAATAAAATTTAAGATATTGCTCGAAATATAAGGAATCTAAAAGAAAGTTAAGTAAACTAAATTTTAAAAAGTAAAATTTATTGGAATTAGATGAATTTTAAAATGCAAAATTATAAGAAATGGAGACATTGATTTTCAAAGCCTTAATTTATCTTCAAGCAGGCATCTGTGGCTTCAAGTATCCAGTATTAATGTATTTATATTGATTTCCATTTGTGACTTTAAAATTTGTAAATATTTATACCGTTTCAATCTAAAAAAAATTTTTAAGTAAGAAGAAGTTGCTGAGCTTAGTGGCATGCAAATTTCTGAAGGATGCATGCCACTAAACTCCTCATCTCCTTCCCTCGACAACCAAAAAGAACTCTTTGATCATTTCTCCTACCAATGCCTTTATTTCCTCCTTTCAGGTTTAAATAAAGGCAGGGGAAGCGAGTCCTTTTCATGGGAATCATGGTTATAGCAGTCACCATCCAAACACATCTTCTGGACAATCGCCGCCCCATTCTTCCCCTCTGAGAGCCCCGGCAGTTTTCCCGGAATTTTCCTCTGGCTGGCACGAACACTTCTGTGACTGTGTGGGTTGTAAGTGTCATGTGGGGAGGAGTTCTGTGAGCGAAGCATCCCATGTTCTGGTATCCAAGGGTGGCTACTCGAACGGTGTCGGCCCCCTCAGCGGATGTCAGCTGCTTGGAACGCAACAGTTACGCCTCGCTGCTGCCGATTGCCGCACAAGGTACTTATTCACTGTTTTTCTTTGATTCGCTAATTGCCTCTTGTCTAGCAAAAATGAATAGATTCCTATTCCTAGGAGTTATTTTATTTGTTAAATGAATTTTCAGGGGTTTTTTTTATAACCGCGTACTGTAGATTGTTTTTTTATTACAGCATATAAGAAAAATCAGGAATTCTTGTATTTTTGCATTCAGCCTTCCTTTCCAGAAGGAAAAAACTTATCCAATGTCATTTTAATTTGAAAGATTTACTTGAATTCAAAAGTTGGAAGATAAGTAATGAGTTAAAACATTGAGAATAACTATAATGATATTCGATAAAAATATTTTTTATATAAATTTTAATGAAATATAGGAAACTACGATATTTTTGTTAAACTTTGTCTTCACAAATGATGAAAGAATCTAAAAGAACAAAATTCGTTGTATTTCTGGGGCTCACAGCAATTTTCTCCGCATATTCATTTGGGTTCGTGATCTATAATTAGTTTTATTTTTAGAAACTTTACAATTCTACACAGCCAAATGCTTGTCCAGTTCTTGATATTTCCATTTTAGACTCTTAATATTATAGAATATTTTGATTAGCTAATATGTTTAATATTTGTGCAAATCAGTGACTTTTTGGGGTAACCATACTATTTTTCTCATCTCACGTGAGAATTCGCAACATGATTAATAAATACAAAATTAGAGCATATTATTTATACGATTTAAATTCATTTTAGAATTCCACATAGGGACATTTTATATAGGTGCAGTCATTATCTTATTTTTCTGAGATAATAGCTTTTCTGTTGTTGTCTATATTGTCTTCTAAACAGAATTATTCCTTGTTTAAAAGATCTTAGAAAAAGTGTACACTCAAAGTTGTTCTGCGTTTATATTCAAAAACAAAATTAGTTCAGCATTTTTTTTTCCTTTTTTATAATATTGAACAATTGCATTTACATGAAATTAAGATGATTACTAAAAAATTAAACATTCATGAAATTAAGATTATAGCATTTGTAATCTAAAATAACTGAAGATTACTTCTTTAATGAAATATAATAAATCTGTCATTTTATTAGTAAAGATGCGATGCCTGTATTCCTTTATTCTTATTATTGTGAATTTGTATAATTTTTTTTATTCATCAATTATTATTTACAAGTTGACTTTTTAAAAAAAATTAGTTGAGATTCAACTAAGTTTAAAATTATTAGTTAGTTTCATATTTTCCGTCAAGGCATTTTCAGATGATACTAGGTTATATTTTAAATTTAATAAATCTGTAAAATTGCGTTTTAAGTAAACTTAAGGAAAAGGCAGTAAAATCATCTCATTTACGAAGTCTCTATTCTTGTTGATTTTCTAACCTCTTAGTGTTTTGATTCCGAAATTAAAACCTATTAATTTAACTAAAAATTTCCTATTTAGTCAAATTAGAATATTTTCAAATTACTTTTATTTTCTTTTTCTTTATATATGGCTTCATTTTTATCAGTTATAAAAAAATTTATTTGGTCGATAAATTTTTAGACACATTAAGCCTTATTTTAAATTATTCTTTTAAGAAAAAATAAATTTGACTTTTTTTATTTATTTTTCTTTTATGATTTATTCTTTATACAATTCATTTTAATGTCAAAAATAAATCGATTCTTATTAAATATTTTTCATGAAGAATTTCACAAGTACCAATGAAAAATCTTTGCTTTATTCTTATTAATTTAATGATATATAGTTTAAAATATATAATTCCATCCACTATAATAATGCTTGGATTAAAAAAAATCGTTACTAAAAATATACTTCATAATTGAATAAAATAATAACGTAGTATTTCTCAAGTCACATTATTTCCGCAATCACAACATTTGTGCAATTCGTAAGAAACGTTCACGGAATTTTTCCCCAATAAAATTATTTTGAAGTCAATTTTTTGCAGACAATGCTTTTCGAAAGCAATAAATTTATTAAATACAGAAAACACTTTATCTACATGCTGATGGTATCCTTAAGCACTTCCTTGCTTTTTAACGGCGGGTTCTAGCCGATTTATTTTCCTAAATTAGTTATTCTAGAAGCATTCTGCTACCTTCATCAAATTACAAGATAATACAATTTAATTCTCGACCCGATTCATTATTCATTTTTTTCTGAAGAAACTATTGAATAACTAATAGAAACTCAATGCTTAGTCTTTATTATAGTTTATGCGTCAAAATTATCCCTATTCCGAAGAGAAACAAGATCAGCTAATAACATAGATCAAAGCTTAAAGCTAGTAACTAATTTTCCTCAATTTTCCCTAATTGAGTACGAGTTTAGTTGTTTGCGGGAGACCTTTCAATTTCTCTTTTATCTTAACGACTTTTTCCCTCCTTTTTTTCCCTTTTCCCTCACTCGGATAAAGAATGACCATGATTAATTACATTCTGGGAAGGAGAAAATTAAAAATGTGTTTCGTTTTACTGGAAGTCGCTCCCGTATCGGTGTAGGGAAAAGAAAAGACTGGAAATATCTTTCAGTTAAGGCCATGACTTATTGCACTCGATAAAGACAGTGATTCGATCTTGTTTTTTTAAGCTGCTCGTTTGAAATAACGTTTGTTTTTCCTTAATGGTGATGCCATAACTTATAACCAACAATATTAAAATCAGTAATTTTGTTGAATTCGGATAGTTTTTTAGTATTATCTCAAAATTATATTTTTATTTCGATGAATGAGTTCATTAATTTAAAAATTTACTTATGGAATTTTACATATTATCTTAACAGAATATTGCTAAATAGTTAATTAAAAATATCATTGATAAACTGATGAATTATATGATCAAAATAAATATTAGACTAATATTAATAAATATTGGACTAGCGGAATATTTAAACTATATGGTCTTTTATAAAATTTAATTAAACTTCATTTGTTTCATGATTGTAAAGCAGGAATTTTGAAATCAGTTCTTTACTCTTTCCATGATGCATTAAAATTAAGAGATTGTAATTATATATTTTCAGTGACAATTCATTATTTTAGCATTTATTAATCTTAATATTGAATTAATTTTATTTAGTTTTGAAAGAGTCGTTAGAGAATTAGTTGATGTGGGATTATCAATGAGTCATTGAGAAAGATTTTTATGTATCATAAGTGCTGTAAATCTATACTTATATAAAGCTCAATGTGTGTGTGTGTGTGTGTGTGTTGGCGCTCTACAGGCCGGACCGCTACAGCTACCAAATTTGGTAAATGAATACCTTAGAGGTCGGAAATGTGCACCCGGGGTCCTTTTTTTGAATTTTTAATTAGAATTTTAATTATTAATTAAAAACTAACTTTCCCGCCAAAAGAATCTCCATTTTCCCCACCGCCAAATGAGTAAGGCTTCAGTTTTTTTTGTTTTTTTTCCAACAGTAATGAGGCTAAGGTTAACATTTTTCGGCCGATTATTTCAAACGATTCTGTTTATTTTCTTAATGTTTTATGCATTTAAAATTAAACATTGTTAATTAATCGATCTTTCAGATTCATTCTGAAGTACTTGTGAATTAAAATAAAACAGAATAAAGGAAATTAAAAATTTCTAATCTGCATAGTGTTACTCCAACTGGCGTAGAAAAATTTGCGCATTTGCGTTACCGTAACTGGCGTTGAAAATTCACGCATGCGCATTGTGTTCTGATTGTTGACAAGTGTTATCAACGGATGCGACTTGATTTAAAGTATTTTTAGATTAGTTGTATGCATTTATAATTAAAATGTATTTATGTTAGATATACATTTTTTGTATATGTTTAAATACATCATTTTTTAAGTAGTTTTTTTAAACCTGTTTTCGACCGATTATTTTAAACGATTCATTTTATTTTCTTAGTGTTTGATGCATTTAAAATTAAACATTGTTAATTAATCGATCTGTCCATGATGAATCTGAGAAAAGTTGTTTTGACAAATTCTCGAGATATTACATAAATTATGAAAGATATTCTTTAGTGCCCATAAAGTTTAAACGCTCAGTGACTCTGTTTTCAGTAATCATATTATAAAAAAAATGCTTTGTCTCAGTAAAAAATATTATTATAGTAATTTCAGATTAATCCTTTGCACTTTAATTTAAAGCATAAATTCTACGGGAGCTAACAGAAAATTAGAGATGTACGCATTATGTTATGACTGAAGGCCTTTATAATATTATGAGTGAATTATATGACAATCAAAATTTGAAGTTTTAAAATATTTTGATTGATTTGAGTAGGAATTGCATAACATATTTAAGTGTTAAAATTTTAACCAACATTAAGATTGGTGAACTGGCTGGTAGCCAAAGGCGGCTTGTATATAATAAATAAATAACAAAAGTATGAAATAAAATTAAAAAAAGTTTTGAAATAAAGCTTTAAGGAAATGTATTTAAAAATACAAACAAAAAAAATTATCAAATATCTGAAGGTGGCAATTTAATAGGTGGATATTTGAAAGCAATGTGATGAAGAAATACTTAAAAAAGAAATACTTAAAAAATCAAAATCATAAATAGTCATAAAAATTAAAATATTTTCATATTAGTATTTCACAAGATTTTGGTTTATAACTTTACTTTAAAATATATAGCTAATAACAGCTGCATTTTAAATCTGCATTTTAAAAATAATTTTTTAATCTTTCAAATTCTGACTTAACTATAAACCAATATTTTATTTATTTATTTATTTTGTGTGTGAAACTGTATGAATTCAAAATGTTTTATTACGTACTCTTTTTTGCTATCAGCTTTCCTAGTTAGTATGTTGAACTGTTCTTGCTATAATTTTCATAAAAACATTTTGACAAAGGATAAAAATTTGATTATTTTCTTAAAATTAAGAAGAATAAAAATCGTTGAACTCCGATATTGTTATCTTCAAAAAATATTTAACACGTGCACGCGTGTATTTTTATGGTTATACAATTTCTGGGAAGCTAACAAGCCAAGAGCACTTTAAATGAAGTTTTCATTGTTTCCATGATGTTAATGAAAACAAAATAAGAAGGTAGAAATCAAATAAAAAAATGACAAAAGACAAGCCTTTGAAACTTACATAATTTTAGAAGATAATTTAACTGTGGCAACATTTTGGTTTCAGGATGTGTAAAACTCGGGGCGTGACAAAATTAAAACTCAGGTTATTCAGAAATTAAAGTTTAAATTCAACTCATTAAATGAGGATTAATTTCAAGATCGTGATAGAATTGAAATTGTTATTCATATATATTTTGTATTCTAGTACATTAATATAAGCTTGAATTTATATATATATATATATATATTAGTTATTTGTTTCATTCTAATTTCTAGATTTCGTTCAGATAGAAATATAACAACTAAACACATTGATTTGTGGAGACAGAGGATAAAATTATCCGCGATTTTAATTATTTCAAGCATTCAAATATATTTAATATCTAAAATTTTATATATTACTCTAAATGAAAGATTGTAAGATAGATCTAACTTCATTATAACACTTTCTGACTTATCGCCATTACTCTATTAGGAAACATAAACAGTAAAACTTTCTATAATTTGAAAAAAAAATTGACATTTTCATCTTTAAAAACTCATTTTAATAGTTTTTTAAATGCTCTTTAAATGTTTGATATTATATTGCAATAATATTTTATAATTCCAATAGTAATTTAAAGAAAATTATCCTATGAAACACTTAAACATTATCGGCTAATTGATATGAATTCTGCCTTTAAAATCATTAAACTAAGTCCTAAAGCCATGAACTTTTATTATCATGTGAGAACATGATGCTGTTTTGGTAAGGGTGTTTTGAAGCCCTAAATCGCGTAGGCAACAAATAATGAAACTCGAAATCACGTAGGCAACGAATATCGATCGATATCACGTAGGCAATGCATAAAGAATAAATGGCAATTTTCCTCATTATCTTTTAATCGCATATATTTTTTACCTGCTTTTACCAGTATTGCATTATTATTATGCATGCTTCTTTGAAAGCAGATGCGTTTATAAAAGGTTGACCTGCTTTTACCAGTATTGCTTTATTATTACGCATTCTTCTTTGACAGTAGATGCATTTTTAAAAGGTTGGCGTCGAAAGATGATATCATAGCAGTTATTTCATCTCAAACTAGGTCGAGCTCAAAAACTTTGTTTGCCAGCTAGAAAAATTGAAAATTAAAGTTTAAAAAAATTATTATATATAGGGATAGAGACCTATAGAGAAGTCTCTTGGCTGTTTCAAACCGGTTTAAATGGGTAAATGACTTAGATAAAACAAATAATGACTTTAAAAACAACAGATTTGTTATTACTTCTGATACTATCTTTTAATTTTAATGTTTGAGAATTGAATTCGAACATTTTTAATATTTAAAGATGGAAGAAACAACAAAGAAAAGGAAGAAATTACTAATCTTCTTTTAATTATTAATTACTTCATTCAATTTTTAATGTTAGAAATTTCATCCAGTTAATTATTTCGTTTCATTTTCTTTTTATTTATTTTGATTTTTAAACTTTGATGAATAGCATAAAATTGTAGAAATAACGTACAGGAATAATAATGATGCAATACAGTAATCAACCGAAGAGAAAATATTAAATACATAAATTTGCATGTAAGTTATCGTGTTTCCAGTTAATTCAAAATTTTCAAAAAATTTGAATATCAGTGAAAGTACAGTTTTTAATTAAAATGTTATAAATGTATAGTAAATCTTTTGAATTTGAAGGAAATGAAAAATCTTTCTCCTTGGATAAGTTTTTGAAATTATTACTAAAATTCATCAATATTCAAAAACCACCTTGAGCTACATTCAAGGTTAACTATACTCGCATAGGTTTGGTTATTTTCAGAAATTTGTAAAAATATAATCAAGGATATTTAACTGACGGGTTGAGATTATACAATAGAAGTCCATTTATGTATTTAAACGATATATTTTTGAAATTTATTCAATGCATCTTACAAAATTAGCACTTTTTGCAGCATAATCTTTCATAATTGTAACTTATGAGATCAGCTGTCTTCATATAAATTATCTAGCCGTCATTTGCGACAAGCTGATTTGCCAAAACCGATGACTGCCAAAATTTACAATTTCATATTTTATATAACTTGCACGTAATGATATAATGTGGGAGGGGTAAATATCAGTGTTTTCTTAATTTTTAATTAGATAAATTACAAAAAAAAATCTTCGGTCTATATCAGAGTGCATTTCCATCCTTCAACGTACATTTGTGCTAAATTTGGCATCTCTAAGCCAAATAAAGTAGGAACATATATTTTCGCACACATATATATATCTTAATTATTAGTAAAGACAGAAAAAACAATACATTCATTTCAGACCATGTAATAAGAACCTTTAGACTTACTGAAGCAATGTTTGAAGTTCAAATTTGACTTTCTATAAAATATCAGCCGAGCTTATATTGGCATTATTAAGCATATAATTTATACATTATTTAATTTGACACGAAAATAATCTGATAATTATATTTTGGCCATATTATACTATCATGATAATGCTTACAGACTGCATATTGTCATAATATGTATTGTCATAATATGTGTGATACGACATACGATTTATATGCTACAAAAACGGTATAAAAGACTCCGCAAGACAAATTATGGAAGATATTGCTGCCAAATTCGGCACGTGGTTATTTCATAAGTAAATAGGTTCTTAAGTAGAAGGTTCATAAGTTTGATTTTCAGAGCTACCACTTTTTTCGTACAATTATGTTTTTAATCGAAAAAAAATTAAATATTTTTTAAGTATATTTTATATTATAGTGGTTCCCAACTTTATGCACTCCGATAATGTTTACAAGCAAGCATGGCAACGGCACCAAAAAAATTTTAAGTGCATGTTTTAGTTGTTGCAGTTAAGTATTATTTCTAAATGTAATATACATTTCCTAGAAAAATTAATTCGGAAATAAAGTAGAAATTACGACACAAGCTTTTTAAAATTCTAACAAGACAAAAGCTTCTACTTTTTTAGTATAATGCTTTTTGACATATGTGCTTTCAATAAATTGGATTACTTAAAATTAATTATGTTCAGAAAACAAAAAATGGATAATGAGTGAAGTCAGACAAAGACAAGATGGAAAAATTAGATCTATAGTATAATTATATGGCAATGTTAAGAGCTAGAATTTTGAATCTCCATTTTTTTTAAAGCAGGTGACTACTTGAAAAGTCGGTTTCTTGCGAAATGCCAAATAATTTTCTTTAATATCCTTAATTTTTCTTCATAAAAGTTCTTGAATTTTGTTTTTAAGTCCATTCTGTTTTAAATCACATTGATTTTTATATTTGAGTGATATACATATTAATGCTATTTTATAATATTAAATGTTATTTTCAGAAATACTTAATTTTTGTAATACTGAATTTTAAAACCCACATAATTAAATATTAAAGAATATTTTTTGTTCATTTTTGGTGCAATAACTTGTCAATATGTTTTGTTATGATCAAGAGAATAAACCCTATATTCATTAAGAAAATTTTTGAAGTTGCTTTCATGTTTCATAATACGAAAAAAAATTGAGAATTTCCATTATTTATCAATTGAACATCAATATTTAGAGATTTGATAAAATTATTCGTAAATCAGACATTAGGTAATATGATTCATATAATAAGATTGATAAATTTTGAACAATTCATTTGATAAACTTTCAAATTTGAAGATTTTATTTTATGCCATTTATTAGGCAATAATAGGACATTTTATCGAATTTTCAAAACATTATGGCTTTTAACTGATATATTTTAATTTATATATGTTTTTTTACTGAAAATAAAAAATGTAACTATTTTATTGCTATTTCAAAAAAAATCCTACCTGACTTTTTAAAAACTGATTTAAAAATTTGATTTCAAGATCTTTTAAATTTTGTTACATCTCAATTGTTTGTGGAAAAAAATATTTGCTGATCAAACAATTTTAAGTCCCATAATTTTAAGATACACATATGTGAACCTCAGGTCTTAAGTAAGTTAAAGCATCCTCGACAAAAAAAATTATTTAATTTTCCTGGTTATTTAATAACTATCCTTTTCTTATTTTAAGGTCTTATAAAGGAAAAAAATACAAATTTATTATATGAATAATCTATTAAACCTTATTTTAAATGAAATTTCCTTTTTTATAAATATTATATTTTATATATAATATATAATTTTAAAAATATTTAAAAATATTTTTTAAATATTATATTTATAATATTAAATATTATATTTAAATATATTATATTATATTTTTTAAATATTATATAATTATTATATTTTTAAATATGCATTTTGAGCCCTTGACTATTCTCCTAGATTTAAATCCTGGATTCCTGCATTTTGATACATACTTATCGTTCATGTAATGTTGTAGATGACTTGACATATCTAATCTTATTTCTTTTTAATTGGGAAGGTACAATTTTTCTTGCTGTTTTAGAGATATTTTCACCAGATGGTGGTAATGAAATCCCCAATGGTTTCTTTTAGTTGCATTTCCATTATTTAATGACCCTTCTTCTATTAATTTTGTTCATTCAAAGATGACTTGGTCTCCTTTCTTGCTGATGATGAGAATTCCCTCATATTTCAACAAGGACCGAATTATATGCATTCGAAATTGTAATAAGGTCATAACATTTTCGGCTTCATTCCTGACAGCTCTTCTTGTTGCTTTGCTACCATTTTATAGTATATCAAGCAATTGACAACTACTAAATCTACAAAATGCGTGAATGCTCGCGTCGGTCATTTTTTGTAATTACTGCGTATCAGTAATATGCAAGATAATGGTCGATGCCTTCCATACTATAAGCTTTTAAATAGCAGATTATTTTATATCAGCTTTTTGTTTCAATTATTTTTACTATCTTCGGCCTATTCCAATTGGCTCATTACCTATATTTTTGTATAATAAAGTCATGGATTTATTATCTTTTTACTTGACAAGGCACATTTGACTATCGTCTGTGACCCATTCATTCCATTTGCCGGATTTCATTATTTTCGATACAAGAGAAATTCTATGGCTTCCCCTAAAATTACTTGACGTGAAAAAAACCATTATTAGCTTAAAAAATTCCGTATATTCTATACATGATGTCGGAATGGAATATCAATTATTGACTACAAGACAGCTATAAAGTTAAATTTCTTACTCAAGTTAAAAAAATAAATATTTTAAATTTTATATCTTATTACATTACCTAAGAATTATTTATTATATAAAAGATATACAATATATTCAAGGACAAGAAATGATAATTTGAAAACAAGCGCTCAAACGATAAACAGCGCAATGGATCGCAAGCAGTCAGGAAATGGGCGCGATAATGCCTGAGATACACATACGTGTACCTTTTGTAAAATTTGTATTTTCACCGATTATACTATAGATAACAAGATATAATTTAGTAATGATTTTAAACAGACCCTTAGTATTCCATTTTTGTTATGTCTCTAATTATAGCGATGGATATGAAAAAAATTCGAACTGTTGTGCTATTTATTGATGCAAAATGGAAGCTACATTCATAAATGTTGAAAGGCATGCATTGTTTCGTCCAAATATTACTTTACCGGATAAGAAAAATGAAAAACAAATTGCAGATACACGTATGTGTACCTCAGGGCTGAAGAAGCTAATATAGTCTTGAATAGGAATGTCGATATTCTTGTGTCCATTCAAAAGTTTTGGAAATGTAATCCAAAACTAAATAAAAGTGTTATAAGTGAAATTTGGCATTATTTATTTTTTAAAAATGTTTATTCGTTCAAATAATTTAAAAAATGATTTGTGGAAACCTGCTTTTTAGTTCTTTGAATGTTGAACAAATTAAAACTGAATAATGGATTCCTAAGGTTCTCTCCTTTTCATTGTTTACTTTCGAGAACGAAGATTCTGAAAATAAGAAAAAAGACTGATGCGTGCGTGCCCTTGTGCAATTTATTTTCTAATTATGTGTCAGATTCTGCATTTTCTCTTTAAATATAAACTTCTTATTTTTAATGCTTTCTTTCCTACGTAAATAAAAGCTTTGTACAAAAAGTCATTCACGGAGAAAGAATTTATGATTATGGCAGATATATATGCTTCCTTTTATTAAAACCAAAAAAGTAGGTGACTGTATTTCTATTTATTGCATTCAAACTTAACCTAATATTACAGGCAAAATTCAGAATGAAATTTTATTTCCATTTTAATGAATAGTAATTTTATTTTCAAAAAAGTAATAATATGTCTTAAAGCTAAATAATAATGCATAAAAATTAAAGAATTTTCTAATAATTCAGCGTCTTTTAGTTTCAGTTGTATTCGATAATATAATAATATTTAATATGATGCTGCATATGAATTTTAAACTGACTTTGCTTAAATTGAACTTTGCTTTCACCGTATTCAAGGATCAAGTAAATTTTCTTGGAATTATTATTTGAAAATCCTGGAGAAGCTTAAAGTATATGACGTTAATTAAGAATGGGGTGATTTTTTTAAAAAAACGATTTTAAATACCTATTTTTTAATTTCGCGTAAAATAGATTTACAAAATATAATATGACGTGGAAAAAATAAAACCCTTCAAATCAAAATCATTTTGAAAATTGGAAGAACTTTTTTAACCAAAAATTAATCAAATAACTTATTTAAAATTTTCCGGATAGCTTAAGAAGTATACTTCCTAGTTCCTAAATTATGAAATACGTTTTATGTCTAAATACTGAAGTTCGATTGATATATAACACGAAATTTTCATTTTTTTTTCGAATAATGAAACATCAAAACAATTATGAGATATATTTAAGTGAACTGATTGCTTTTTTATAGTTCAGTAACTGCAGAAGATATTGAAGAAATTACTATTCCAAATTTAGAAAAAAATATATGCATTAGGTTTTAATTTGTTTTTCGCAAATTTTGGTTAAAACATTAGGAAAAAAGGGAAACATCGTAATAATTGGTAAAAAACATTACATTTTTGGTAAAATATTTACCAAAATTTAATGCTATTTTAAAGATATAAAATAGCATTCAAACGTATATTATGTAAATATAAAAATGAATGCAAGTTCACAAAAATTCAACGCAGAACAAATTAATAATCTTTCATACGGAAAATCAGAAAGCAATAATTTTGAAAAAAATTGATATTTCTGCTGAAGTTGACTTTTTAAAGTAATCACTTACCTTAATAAATATTCCCCAATATCATTTTAGATTCCGCATCGTTGATTAAAATGAGATTAAAATGCGAACTCGAAATATTTTGCTAGAAATATTTAAATTTGAAAATAAGTTTACCGTACATTCTTTTACTCTTTCCAGAGTTGGGATACATCAGATTTTTTATGCACCTCTGCTTTTAATTTAAGTTGTAAAGAACTGACTTTTGAATAAAATTTCATATGATTGAGCTGAACATATTTGAATATCGAAAGCATTTAAATGAAATTTTATGAAGATTTCTTTTAAAATTTTATATTTACAGATGTTAAATGCTTATATCCCAATTTGTCCTATTTGTCCTATTAAGGTATCCGACAAGGCTGCAAAGATGCTTTTTTTTTCCAGAAAAATTTGAAACTTTTTATAACCTGAAAATAAAGCTCAAAATTCGTAGATTCTAAAAAAGATTCTAAACATTCATTTTTTAATAAATATTAGATAGACCTATAGATACAGTAGTTTCAGTATTACACAACAAATAAAAATGAAATGAACAGTGGTATTTTTAACCGAAAATGAATGATTTTCTTTATTTTTACTAAAAGATTCTCTAAAATAAAATTTGTTATATTTGTATTCACTTTTTACCTACTCGGCTGTAATAAAAAATAAGATTTTTTTTTTTCAAAAACTGAAGGAAATTAGTGTATTTTTTTTTTCTTCTAATAGTGACGTTTCAAATATGTTTTAGCAATTTGGTACCATAAAAATTTTTTATGTATCATTTTTTAAAAATAAGCCTCCCACCCAAGTCGTATACCTTAATGTCAATCCAAATTAGCTCTTTATATATTTTTTAATTAATAAATAATAATAAATGTAAATATAAAAAATTAATATCGGCAGAATCAATTTCTTCAATTATATATTATATAAAGGTTTTCGTGGATAATTTTTTAAGTACGAAGTTCATATAACTACATTTCAGTATACAGAATTTTGAATAGTCAACCCGTATCTTATTACATCTTTATTTAATTAAAGCTTTCAATTTTATTTTTACTTTATCTTGTTCCATATTAACATGAATCACTGTTTTTCTTTGTAAATATAATATTGTCACGCGTACCAAATAGGAAACTTATTTCGCTTTCATAAATGTTGGAGATTTCAATAATTTATCACATGCTGCATTGCTTTATCATAAGTTTCAGCTTGAATATTATGCCTAATATATTTCTAAAAATTTGCAAATGTTTTGATAATTTTTGAAAAGGATTGCAGTCAAATAATGCATATAATTTTTAGAAGTGTCCAAAGTGATTTTTCAGCTCAACCATCGTTGATTAAATTTTCTGGACTCAGCATCAACTGTTAATGAGAAATTTTATTTTTAATACATTACTGTAAAATAATTAAACTTTAAAATGTAATTAAAAATGTCATTAATTAATTATGGAAATATAGTTATAATGTATTATATAACCAATTCTCTATACTAAGGTTAGAAAAAAAAACTTTTTAAGCATTCAATGAAGAAAATTATTTTTTGTTTTCATATATGCCAAATAGTTTGATGGAGATAAAGAATTATTTTAAAATTATATGAATTATTGTAGATAATTCTAAAATCCTTATATCATATATATAATATACGTATATGTGTTTCTATATGAAAAAATGCAGTCTTTCGCACTCACGAATAAATATCTATATCAACCTCAGCTAATGTACTAATCAATCTTCTTTCCCATTATTTCGGATAGAAAAAGAGATATGATCAAAAATAAATATTAAGATAATTAAATGCAAAACGTTGGTAGAGCCATTAAAAATGTGTTATATACGAAAAAATACTTTATTTATAAGAAATACTTGCAACAAAAAATTTAAAATTATTTGCCTTATTATTTTTTTACAATAGCATAAATACTATATGCATAATTTATTATCCGCGTAATCTCATCTCTAAAACCGCATATTTAATAGATGTATGTCACAATAATTGTAACAGAAGTATATTGTGATATTATTGACTAGCCGCCTTTGGCGACCAGCCGGTTCGCCAGTATTACCTCTCGCTACAATTTTCAATTAAATATTTTAAGTAACTGGTCTCTTAATAGATTCTCGAACAAAACATTTTTAATCTTCCAATTTTGATAGTCATACCAAACTTATACTGTTGCTTAGATCGTTTCGTTCAATTTACTATATATATTTTGCTAATTTGTTGTCATTTCCGGTAAAACTTCAACATTAATTTAAAGTGGAAATGATGAAATTGCAATTAATATAAAGATATTTTTTAATAAAATATCTTTATATTATATTTTATTATTTTATTTATCAACTTTATTGTTATTTATATATTATTATTATTATTGAATATGAGTATTGCAAACAGAATCGCTCGGTATTTAAGTCTTATGTGAACTACAAAATATTTTTCATAATTTATGTAATATCTCAAACAATAATTCAACAAAAATTTCTCAGATTCAGCATAAAATTCAGTTTTTAGTTTTGCTTTCAAAAGGATTGAAATGAAATCAATAATAATATTTTGTTCCGGCCTATAAATATATTTCAAAAATTATGAAGTCTAAATTTAATGCAGAAAGGTATCATATTCTGAGAAATATTCTGGACACACCAAATTTTAAATAAATAAATGAATGAATATTTCTATTTTCTACGATCAACTAAGACTTATTTATGAAGTTCTGAATGTTAAAAATTTAGAAAAACTCAAAATTTTCATAATCTTAGGCCAATTAATCTTGAGAAACCTGCGCGCTGATTGACGATTTTCTTTGAAACGATCGATGGAAAATCTAAAATTATCATTTTTTTTATTGAACAGTGATATTCAAATTTTCATAAATCACTAAGTTTAAGGATTGATTTACTTGATTGGAAATTAAATCTTTTTATTTAAAATATTAGTGTTTCAAGAACATTTTGTTATTCGTGATTTCCAAGCAGAAGCTTTATGTAAAATCAAAAAGTCGTTATTTATTAGAGCATTTATTGAATAAAGTTGCATGAAATATAATCATTTTCCATTTAGACCATTTTAGCAGATCTGTGTCTTACCAAAGGTTTACAAATTAGCTGTGCGGCTCTGATTTGAATGGATATCCTGTTCATAATAAACAAAACTTGCCTTAAAATAAAACTGATTTATTGAATGAAATAATATAGAGAGTGTAAAAGATCATAAAATAATTTTTCTTGAATTTATTTTTTAGAAAAAATAATATTTCATATTAGTTTCCTTTCCTACAGACACGTGTCGAAAATTATATTTTTGCAGATTTCATTTCCAAAAAGATTTAATTTATTTTTAGTTGGAGTTTTAATAATGTGATGGCAACACGTTGAAAAAAGCTAATTTTTTTCCCGTGAATGCGAAACGTGCTCGTGCAGCTTAAATTTTATTTTTATTTTGTACGAAAAAAATTGTTGAAAAATAAAGTTAAAATATTTATTTAAAAATTCTTTAAAAATAGAAATTTAATTTTAAGGTTAAAACATTGATATCATTTAAAAGATAAATTTTTGATCTTGATGTAAAAAATATTTTTTGTGCGGTAATATTTTTGGAAGTTATAGCAGAAACACGCCAAAATTTTGCTTAATTTTTAAATAAATAAAATTCTAATTAAATATGCGAAAAAATAATCCCCAGGTGCACATTCCCGGCCTCCAAGGTATACACGTGCCAAATTTGGTAGCTGTAGGTTGAATGGTCTGGCCTGTAGAGCACCAACACACACACACACTCGCACACATTGAGCTTTATTATAAGTATAGATAGATATATAATTAGTTATTTGATGGATAATTATAATTTTCATGGAGGAGTCACTGTTTGCATAAATATATAAAGTAATTGGGAAATAAAGATGATTTGTAGTAAAGGGAAGGATTTCCCTTGATAAATTAACAATTATGAAGACAGAGTATTAAATTAACTGTGTTCCTTGACGCTTATATAATGTGTATAATATAAGTATATTGCAATATTAAGGAGATAATCTATAATATTTTATGGAGGTATCACTGTTTTGATAATTATATGAAGTAATTACGAAATTAAGATTTTTGCAGTATTGGGGGGGCTTGGGATTTCTTAAATAATTTAGCAGTCATGAAAAATTAGAATATTATATTTACTATGTGATTAAAATCAAAATTGAGAAGTCTTAGTAATTTTTTTTCCATTAAAAATGTTAAATTGTATCAATATTTATCAATCTGTTATTGGAATTAACGTTAAAACAAGCAATAAATGTAGTTTGTAGACTATTTATCTTTCGGAAATTATGTAAATAAGTATATTTACAAATGTATTTAAGGAAAATTTTTAAGGGCATCGAAATATGGATAAAATTCAAAATATTGGTTCGCAATTTTGACTAGCAAAAAATTCAGAAATTCAAAATATCATGATATTATCATATAATAAAATGAAATATAATAAAAGATAATTAGATAAAATAGATATGAAACTGTATATATATAATAGATATGAAACTTTAAAAAATATAATAGATATTAAACTTGTATAAATATAATAAATATACAAAATGGATAAAAAACCAAAATAGTTGTATATAGACAGTTAGAGATAATTAACTACAATGTAATTAAAAATCAATGCAAAATGACAAACAAAAAACATGTGAGGAAATAAACATATTCTTTAAAATTGTAGGAAATAACTTAAAAACTGGGAAAAAAAATTCAAAACTAATTATTTTGAAATTTGAATAAACATAAATTTTTGGTAAGCATTATTGAAAACGTATAATTTAAATTTAAATTCATATCAAGCCTTTCTTTTAGATGAAAAACATTGGATAATTTATCTTAAATAATACATCATAAGTTCAGAAAAATTATAATAAAGCAAAAAATAAGTGGTGTTTGTAACTACAGAAATAAGCATAATTTTTAAATGAAGTGGTAAATGGGAAAAAGCTAATAGATCAAAAATTAAATTTTTGGTTCATATCTAATTTTAATATCTAAATAAGTATTCAAGAAGTATCCAGGTAAACGTAAACAATTATTCAAGGGTTATAAAGTAATGTGGATAAATAATAAAATTGTATTTAAATAAAACTGAAGGCATTAAATATATACTTACTGAATAAACGAGTTGCAAGGTGTAGAATAACTAAAAGAATTGTTTAATAGAAAAGAAGCTTGCATAATTTTTGACAATCGTATTAAAAATACATAATCTTAACCTAGAATTTTTTAAACAATTAAATTAATCCCGTAATTTATATGTATAATAGAATCTACACAATAAAAATTTAAAGGCTACAAAAAAAAAACAAATTTTTCTCTAATATAAATTGAAATGTTTATTAGTTACTTCTTGAATAAATCGCGCAACAGAAAAATGGCGAAAAATCTACTTGCAGTGACATATTAATACAAAAAATAAAATTTTAACATCACTTGTGTTAAAATATGCACAAAACTACTTAACAATGCAACAGAAATAGCAACAAAAAATGCACTGTAAATATTTAATATTAATCTATTAAATAAAACTTTAAATTAGAGATATAAAAAATTAATTTAAATGGAACAAAAATGTTTTTATAATATTAAAAATCCAACTATTTATATTCGGAATCTTTTAAATAAAATATGTAAAATTAAATTAGCTGCATTTTATTCAATAAAGTTCATATTTAAATTCAAACTATTTATCTGTAAATATTTAATCTTTATGTTATGAATAAAATATATGCATGAGAAAGAAATAAGAGAGTAATGTGGCATGTTTAAAACAATGGTTTTTGAATAAACAACGTGGAAAACCACTAGTTAAAAATACAGTTTTGCTTTAAATTTATCAATCTAACTACATAGACATATTTAAATATTCACAACAAAATATTTAATACGATCGAATTTTTACACTTAAAAAAGAAAAATAATAACTGCTTTTTAATTAATCATATACAAATCTAATCTTTATTTCTTGAATAAAAATTTTGAATGAGAAGGAATAGAATAAACCTTTGTAATAAAATGAGAAACAGATTTTCATTCAATAAAAAAATAACCAGCAATTGAAAATTCTATTTTGCTTTAAACTATAAAAAATAAAATAAGTACAGATAATATAATCTGTGAAAACCCCTTTTAATCAGAAATTGCTTATGGTTTTAAGTAAAGTAATAATTTTTTCAAGACTAAATTGAATTTTTTTTCTAAATAAAGCAAATACATGAAGGGGGAAAAGTATTTTAAGGGAAAGAAATTACGTTCAAATGTATTTGAAATTTTTGAGTTTCAAGTTGATGAAAGCATATTTCATCAAGCTAAAATAATTCTTAAATAATCAACATTTATGACATAAAATAAATATTATTGAATGAAATCATATGCTGATATATAAAATTAGAGATACAAAAACAAATGAATTTGAAAGGAACAAAAATGTGCTGATGTTAGTAGAAATCCAGCTATTTATATTCGTATCGCTTAAATAAAACATTTAAAATTCAATCTGTAATAATCTTATATGCAAAAAGAAACGCCAGCTTATTGACCTGAATAAGCTTACTTAAAGAAAAATTCATTTTAATATCACGAAAAAATAACGCTTTGATAAAACAAGAAAATTTAAATTTTGATTTTGCTTCAAAATATAAGCTTCAAATAATTTATCTGTTAAATTAAATAAATCCTTAACAATACAAATAATGCATTTCGTGTAATAAATTATACAAAAAAATATTTTAATTAAAAGTTATTTATTTTTATATAGAAAACAAACACTTGTTTTCCAAGATTATAAATTGAAAATATTTTTTATCTAAATAAATTTAACAAATAAGAAAAGGAAGAAAAAACACCTATGTTTAAAGGGAAAAATTAAGATTTTGTAGAAATATATTAAAAATTTTACGCTCCTTTTTCCGAATATTTATTTAATCAAATCAAAAGAATTCTACTATCAGTTACATCAATATTTATTCCACAGAATAAATATAATTGTGTGAAATCAAGACATTTAATCAAAAAGAAGTGTAATCTTTTTCTTCTGAATCAGGCAATTATATGTGTACGATACAAATTCATTTTAATATCAGGAAAAAATAAGATTTTGATAGGTTCAAAAAACAAGCTATTCAAATTTTGATTTTTTTCAAACCGTACTATTAAATTAAATGGACCTATTTCATTGTACATATTCTAATTTATAAGGCAAATTACGACAGAAATAAAGTCAAGGGGAAAAAACCTATTTAGACATAATGAGAAACAAAGAAAAGAATTTTTAAAAATTAAACTGTAAATATTTAATATTTTTCTCCAAAATAAAAGATAGGAATGAGAAAGACACTTCCTTTGTAAAGATGCATTTAATCTTGAGCTCTCCAGCAATGCGGGAGAACCTAATTACGAATTTTAATCTAGGTCTATCAGCTTGTAAGCGAAGCAGAAAAATTAGGAAATGCAAATTAAACTTGGCAAGCACAAAGACACAATTTTATTCACAGAGGGTCTCAACAATTAACCTTAGGCCATGCAAATTACCATATTTTCTATTTCTGTCCCTTGCCTGCTTTCTTTTATTTATTTATTTCAATACCAAAGTTCAGGCAGCTCGATTGAGAAGGATGTTTATAATTAAAAACGCGAGGGCTGAATGAATGAATCGATTTTTTTTTTCCTGGGGATATGCTGCAATAAGCGTGTTTTAATGCGGGGTTTATTTTTTCAACTTATTTCCTCCATTTTTTTCTTTCTTTCCCAAATTTCTTGTGTGATTGTGTTTCAATAAATTGCTCCCTGGAATTCAAATGCAGCGTGTGTGTATGTGTGAGATGAAATATCAGACGATTGTGTTTGAATAGTTTCTTCAACATTAAAGAATTTTGGGTTTTATTTAGTTATTAATTTAGAGGTTTCTATCTTCTGTTTCTTTCGAATTCTGGTAGTCGTTGGAACTTTTATTTTCATTTCTCGATTTCTTATTAATTTGAAATGATTTAAGTTTCATTTTAAAAGTACGTTTTTCATTTCTCTTATGTATTTATCTCTTGGATATCGTATTTTAATTGTCTTTCTTAAGAAAGTCAATTTTTCAAATGCTAGTTTCCTCTTTCGTTCAAGAATATTGTATTTTGTATTTTATTATTGTACGGTCATTCTTGAGGATTGTTGATGTTTTTTTTATCATATTTTAATTTATTTCTAGAATTGCAGATATGCAATTTATATAACTGTTTGTGAATTTCTTATATTTAGTATTTATTATGTTTTTATTTTTTGTACAATGATTCTTGTTTTACCAGGACCTCAATTTCTTGAGAATCACGAGTTACTAGGAGGGTGAATTTTTCGACGAAGGTCTTACTCTATGAAAAAAAATCCTGTGAATTCTCATTTATGAAGTTTTCAATCTAATTTTAATTCCTATTTTTCAAACGCAACAGTCTTTTGTTTTTCATAATTGATATAATTTTCTTCTTTCTACAATCCACCGAAACTATTTTCTGAACTTCAAGTAAGATATTCAATTCTATATCGGTTACAGCAATTTATACTTTCTTTTCTTCCAATCTGTTGGTATTTTTGTAATATTTACTCACAGAAGTGAAGTTTTCTCCATATATTCTAAAATTCAAATAGTACCTCACTATTTATTAGGTAAATGTATTTTCTGTATTGATTTTTTTCCTTCATTTGTAATATCCGGAAGTTAAGAACCTTTACATTCAAGAATCTTGTAATCCCTTGCACATCAAAAGATTCGCTAATCCTAGTTAGTCCTTGCTAATTTTATAACAATTGAAAATATTTCAACTTGTCATTTTTAGTGATAAAATAAACAAATTTAAAGATTATAATGATTTTTAAGCAATATCACTGATTCTCTTTAATTAAAAATATGTGATTTTACTAAATTGTTCATATTATATTATTAAAATAAAAAAAATTGAAATTCTTTGTAATAGAAAGAAACTAAGATTCCTTATGAATTTAAGAGCACAATTTGATATCAAATTAGCATAGCTTTTTTTCTAGATGGAACAAAACTAAGAGAACATTTGGATTAAGTAGCACAAACTTAATATCAAATAAGTATCGGATTCTTTTCTTGATGAAACTAAACTAGGATAACTTTTGGATTAAGAACAAAATATCAAATAAGCATCGTTTTTTTCTTTCTCAGAAAACTAAAATTATGCCCTTTAATAATTTTTGAAACAATTTTTTCTCATATATTTAAAAGTATCTTCACAATATAAAAGTGAAAAAAATAACTTAACGCAGTTACAAAAAGTGTGAATCTTCAATGATTCGCAATTATGAACAAAGGCATGGAATAAACATTTTCATCAATTTCGTTCTGAGCTCATTTATTTGATTTTTTAATAAATTCGCATAATTTAGAAGGTATTAATTTGTGAAAAGGGTATAAGTGTTTGTGTGGGAGGGAATGCGTGTGTTTGTTAGTGCGTGTGTGTGTTGCAGTTAATTGATTTGTCAATTATTAAAAATAACATAGAGCGCTAAAGTAATTAAATAATTTATCTCCTTAATCACTTCTACCGGGGTCATTATTAATAATAACTGGTAAAAGTGATTACTTAATTTATTGCTTTAATTTCTTATTATTGCTACTTCCCAAGGTAATTATTTATAATTAGATTGCTCACATTATTCGTAACAAATATATTCAGATTAAACACGATTAATTTTAAGATAAATTAACAATTGTTTTTCATACTGCTAATCATTTTTTTTGCATTTTTTCGGTTTAATTTATTTTGTTTATACTATTGGCTGCTCCTTTTATATTATACATAATAAAAAATGCTCCTTTAATAAATTCATAAATGCAAAGGATATGTATTATGTTTTTAAAATCATGGGACGAGTTTTAAAGTGATGACTAAGTAAATGACTTGTATTATAAAATATGAGTCTTAAACACAAAGGCGTTATTAGTGAAATAATATGATTGTATGATTGTAAAAAAGTTATGCAACGTGATTATAAAAAAAGTCTTTGCCGTTATAGGAGATCCTCCTACATGTACGATGTCATTCTGAGCATAAGTAGAAAGTGGATTATTTGTTTATTTTTCCTCGTTCATGAGGAGATAACAGCAATAAAATATTTTGCTTTTCTATTACTTCTTTTTCCTTATTGTTAATAGTTTTCATAATCTCCGTCTAATACTGATTTTTAACACAAATCAATAATGTAGGCCTTTATTATGAAGATAATATTGAAATAAAAAATGTAATGTTATTATTTAAAGTCATCGAATTTTATCCTATGTAACTGCAATTGTGATCGTTGAACTGCTATTTCCACGTGATTCTTGAGCCTAGACTTAAAACTCCTGCATCCAAAATTTCATTCCATTTCCTCGAAAGGTGTGATTGCCAGAGTAGAAGCCTCATATATTGGTAAAGTTTGTATATATCTCTACTAACGGTAGGGATGAAAGTGTTAGTTGATGCTCTACACGCCAGACCGTTTGATCTGGAGTTACTACATTTGACACAAATATATTTTGGAGGGTAAGAATGTCGCCTTGGAGTGGGTATTTAAAAAGATTTAATTATTAGTTACATTAATAAAAAATTAAGCGGATATTTTCTCACCATAGCTTCTGAAAATATTGCTGCGCAGAATAATTTTATATCATATTAAAATTTAAAAAAATATCTTCTTAATGACTAAAATTCCTATTTTACTCATTATTTGCTGAAATTTAGCAATTTCATTAAAGACATTGTATGTTTCTTTTCCAGCAACAGATGCATAATTGCTCTTGCAATTAAACCTATTTCATTGTTTCATTAAATACTGATTGCGTGATATCGTTTTCATTGTATCAGCTAAAGAAGATGAATTCTGTTTAATATCTAGAATTTACGAGATAAATAAAAAAAGAGAAAATATAACATCCTAGAATTTAAAAGATGGATGAAGTGAACATTTACATTCTTAATAGAACTATGATATGATAATACTTGTCTCCATAAAAAAACTTAATGCACCCAGTGAACAAAGAATATCCAGAAGTATATGAAAATTTGATAGAATCGCAGACCGAAAGTTATATCTAAAGGATTGAACTAAAATTAAATAAAACCAATAATCCCAGAGAGCCAGCTAGTCGCCAAAGGCTACTAGTATAATATAAAATCTCAATGAAATTCACAGGTAAATAAACTCTAAAGGGATTCATTCTAATTTGTTATCCTATGTTCAAACTTTTTTTCTGTATGCGTTAAGAACCATTAAATTTATAAGTTAAGATTCAATCTTATTAACGTAAATAGATATTGCAAAGATTTTGCATACAAAATCATGCAGTGACATCCTGTAAAATGAATTAAAAGGCAATTTAATCTTAACTAATATTTATTAATATTGAAACATTAGTCATTTTAATTTTATTTTTCTGCAGATAATTTAAAAACAAAGTATTTAACACACATAATGTTTCTTTGTAGAACAAAATGCTTCCCAAATAAATTTATCTTTACTTTTCGTCATTATTATTGCTTTGATAATACCGCATGTAATTTCTCGAATATTTGTTAATTGTTGAACGTTATTTATGTATCGCTTATTATGAACTGTCAAACACTCCATTTACCTTATAAAACTCATTTTGCATAAAAAGTTCCTCAAAATCGCCATTTGTAATTAAGCTTCTATATCCAATATTTACAATACTCATATTACAATAAAATCCAACGTCTTTCGTTTTGAAATACAACATATTAGTTCGATTTATTTAGATTAACAACGCATTTTTGAACTAAATGAGGATTACTTCAATCGGACCTTATCTTATTGAATAATTGTCAGTTGACGATTCAAAACAATTAGATTAAATACATTTTAGTCGACTTTTTCGCTTTTACATATCTTATTAATTGGTGGACCTTTCACTTGCAGTAAACTAAAAGAGCGTCAAACTTCAACTTGGGAAATGTTTGGTGAAATTAGTTCCAAAAGTTGCGACTCTAGCGAAACTATGTCGCCAGACCTCCAATGATTTATAATCATGCTTTTTACCGCTCTCCACTAATAGCAAAAGCAAATCTGAATCTATAGGGCAGTGAATTGAACATTCGGCTATTAAATTTGGCACAGATATAATTTAGAGAATAGGAATTTACATCTTAGAATATATGTTTAAACTTAGGTGTAATTTTAATTAATTAAATATTAAACAAAGGTTAAGTGTTTTTCTAAGGCAACATTCAGAAATATATACTTCAGATTGACTTTTTATACATCTTTCATTTATGAAATTACTTTGTAACTATACCAATAAAGTTTTTAAATATTCACATGATTTTTTTTATTTAATTTCTTAGTCAATAATTCCAATAATACCTTTCCTTTTTGAAATTTAGTACAACAAAATTTTCAGATAACTAATAAGTTACCGAAGATAGCTGGGTTAAAAAAATAATTCAGCAAGTTCTCGTATTTTAATTTGTTTCATAGTGCCACTGTATTCAAATTCTAGAAAGTTTCACAATTTTATAATATTTAAACATTGTTAGAGGCGGGATTTGAAG
The DNA here is from genome assembly GCA_026543865.1 of Argiope aurantia. NCBI lineage: Eukaryota > Metazoa > Arthropoda > Arachnida > Araneae > Araneidae > Argiope > Argiope aurantia. The sequence continues at coordinate 255,204 of JAPMOR010109991.1, forward strand.
ATAATAATTTGAATTGCGTGTTTTGTAAATAGTATTTTAGATTATTAGCATTTTGTAAGGAAAATTCTAACTCAAAACTATTTTCTAAGATGTGAATTCAAACAACACCCAAGACAATGTTTAGGTAACCATACGAGAATCGGTTAATACACTTTTGCTAATAACTCCCTTCAGATAAATACACTTTGCATTCCTCCATTGCTAAGAGCATTCCATTTCCTTCTATTTCTCGAAAATTAAACATCCAGAAAATCAATACATCATTAAACTCATTCTAAAATTAAACTTCTAATTGCTTCTAACATGTCCACAGAGCCTCCCTTCCCTCTCTACCTGGTTGATTACATCCCTCCCGAAAATCCTTGAGTGACAGGTGGCTTAAGCAGGGGGCGATAACCCTTTTCTTTCAGAGCGAAGCCCTTGTTGTGGCTTTTCCCACGAGAATGGCGTAGTTTATCAAAACGGAAAGGCTGCTGATTGACCGTGACGCAAGCCATCTTGCGTGAGGGATCGTGACTACTTGCGTGAGTGCTGCTGACAGACATTAGAGTTGCGCGTTTATTAGGGAGCCCGCAGTCCATTTTACTCTTCGCCAGCTGCACAAAGCGATAGGCCGCTCAAAGAGAAGGGTTGCCGTTGTGGCGTAATTATCACTTATTTGGCTGGGGTCGCTTAAAATAATTTTAAAGAAATATTTTTCAAAAGTATGGTAAAATGATGGAATTATGGGAAAGTAAAATAATGCTTGACTAAATATTTATGTTAATCAACCGACAAATACTTTAAATTTTATGAATTTTGAGAATAGAGATGGCTTGGCGAGGTATTCTAGTCTTTGGTGTTGAAGAATCGCTGGTCTGAGAGCAATTTCACCAAATATATATCTTATTTCTGATGAGCATGAGCTACTTATCTGTCAAACGATAATGATAAACTGTCAGAAAATACTTTACACATTGCTGCAGTTTCACTCTGGATACTTTAAAATGTCCCTTACCTTGAGGGGCGAATATACATTTACTTTTTAATTACCAGTAATAATATTTTTTTTGCTTCAATTTATTGCTATTATTACAAGACTAGATGTTGATAGAGAGAGTTGGAAGGTTTCTTTTTTGTTGTCAAAGGCATGATTTTAAAAGTCAGTTTAACATTTTATAAAGATTAAATATTTTTGAGGACAACAGTGAATTGATGATTTTGTAATAAGTGTCGTATTTATGTCTGGAATGGCATGTTTGATATTTGTAAACCTATTTTAGAGAAGATTCTTTATGCTTGTAAGTCTCATGCATGTCAAATTCGCCAATGTGAATCCATTTTGCAAGTAAAAAAAGCTCAAAATGGACGGGGGGGGGGCATTTAATAGCAGTTTAGATTTAAAAGATGTTACTTTAAAAAGGAAGGTAGCATCACTTAAAACTAATCAAAGACCCATTTGTAAGATAGTAGTAGCTTTTGGATAATTATTTATTTATTTTTAACTATGCGGAAGAAAGACACCTGAAATTTTCACATAGCATCGCCATAAAGTGATTATTTGCATTTCTAACGATTTTCCTGTAATTATTTTGATATTAGCAGTATAATAATGGCAAAATATATAGCAAAAATTATATCATGTTTTTATGGTTATGCATGATCATTAAAGATGTTATGCAAAATATTGTCAATTTAAATGTTTAAATGATATTCAATTTAAATCTGAATACATTTGTTATTATTAAACATACATTTACTATGCAAGTATAACTGAATATGATTCCTATTTTTTTCTGTAGTTTGTAATTACTTTGTAAAGTGAAAATTTCTTAATATGGTCTTTTATGACTGAAATCAATGCATTTGTCTTTTCAAAAATGTACATAAAATGCCTAAAATAAATGTAAAATTATTTTCAATAAATTTATATATAAATTATGCTTTGAAAATTACAAATCAGTAAAATAACTTCTTTTATATATATATATATATATATATATATAACCCTTTGTACTCGAATGCCTTCTTTCGAGCACCATTCAAAACGGAGAATCATTTTGACATTTTATTTATTTATTTATTAATTTTAATTGATAAAAATACCTACAGAATGTTAAAAAGATGTAGATTCATTTCTCAGGGAAACTTAAACAAAAAAAATAAAGACTCAACTTAAAACAGTTGCATGTATTTATTTTTAGCGTAATAAACAGTTCCATTCATTAAATGAATAATTATGCATCGAATTGTCTTTTCGAGTGCAAATGGTTAAATAGGTAACAAAATTTTACGCCATTCACAGTAATTAATCAATCTGATAACGTTGAGTTAATACCATTTTTATGTAATTTAAATTTAATTTTATGATCTTTGCTCATGATATGAAACATGATCTTTTAAAATTTTATCAAACTTGTAAATATTTTTTTCAAATTTCCCTTATATACATTTTAACTTTCAAGATTCTGTCCTTTAAATTCACTTCATATATTATATAGCAGCATGCAAAGAATTAAACCTTATCAAATTAATTTTATTTCAACGCAATTTATTCTGTCCGACACCAAGAGTTTCTCTGTTGAATTAAATTATTTCCTGAATATAAGAAAGAGAACCTCAGGAAATTAAGTACATAATTTAAATACACTCATATTCACGGTAGCTGTAACATGAGGTGCTGCATCCAACACGCTTCATATTCGATTTCAGCAACCCTAGAATATGACAACGATGCACTAGAATCGTCCACCACTGTCACAGTCTTCGAAGCACACTCGGTTCGAGCGCACTTTCAATTGATGACAGCACAGCTCTCTTTGGGTATTGGCCTACGGCCAAATGGAACGCCCGGACCCTCTCTCTTCGCCATCTTGGTTCAGTTATAATGTCACAATAGACTGGGTTTGATATGTATCTTACTCGAAAAGAGGGAACCAGTCTGCCACTTGGTTTGTCTAGTCGCTACATCAGACGAGGAATCAGAAACAGTTGGTGAATGTTGTGGTCTATTTGGCTTTGGTCGCCAGTCTTGAAAGCCCCATTGGTTCATGATGTTGGACGAATTAATCTTCTGACAATGAAAGAATTAGAAATTTCTTCTTTGTGGTTGCATTTTATTAATGTGAAATAGATTCTCGGTTGCATTAATTAATTAGATAGTTGTTGAAACAGATGTTTTGATGAAAGGAATTTCCTGGAGTCCATACAAATAAGTTGCAGAGAAATAAACTAAGTTTTGTTCTGATAAGTTATTTAACTTGTGGGTTTGTATTAAACGTGTTTATGAAGTAATAAGTTTAACCGATTTACTAGTCAGTATTTCCTTGCTATATTTTGAATGCATCGTTAAAGTATAAAAGGAATAATAATTTATTTCAACTAGCCGCCATTGGCAACCAGCTTGTACGTCCAGATTGTTTTTTCTGCTATTAAATAATGAATATGGAATACCTTTAAAAAAAATCTTTATTATTTAATACAATTGAAAAAATGAATTTCATTGAATAAATGTGTTTCTAATTAATGTAGGAGCAAATTAAAAATATCTGTGTTACGAAAGAAGAGCAAAAGGGAAATTCTATTTTGGAGTTACTCGAAAGAAAGCCTTTATTTTTAATGTTAAACTTAAGAATGGCAAAAGCATGGGAATGAATAAGTTGGCGGATGAATTTGAATTCCATTATAACATTAAAAACAGAGTTACAGATGCTCTTTATCGACATGAATAGTGTTTTGTTCAAATAGGATAATTATGGTCGTGTAAACCGAAAACTGGATCGCCTAGCATGTTTAAAAAAAATCACTAGTAAAGCTTTTTTTTGCAACCGGCATATGCTAGAAAATTCAACTTATCAGTCTGTTATAGTTATAAATTTGGTATTGTATTTAAGAATTTTATTGAAAGTAAAAATGTGCAGAAATTAAATTTGTATCAATAAAAAAGTTATTTCTTTTTTTTTTAGTTTTAAGAGAATGTGGAGGCTATTTTGTGAAATAATATTTTTGGAAGGTATGGTCATTAATTTCATTAGGAAGTTAATGACCTAAGAAATTACCCTTCTGATGAGGGTTAAAACTATTTTATACTGGATTTTATTCTCTGTTTGACGACTGTTTCTTGATTTTTTTTCCCTATTTCCTCTATCTGAATAGAGATTTAGCTGATACGTCGACGTGATAGCGAAGACTGAATGTACTTTATTTTTCGTGCCTTCTCTCAGTTATAAATAAGTATACCATTTTTCCCCCTTCAACTTTGTTATTTGTTTACAATTTATTCTACGTCCAACTTCTGTTTTTTAATACTACATTCGGCTTGGTTTAGCTACAGAAAAAGTACATTTCATTTGTTGTAATTTTTTTCTAATACACTTAGGAAGAAAAAAATGGTAAGCGAATTTAGATAAAATAATTAACCATTTATAAACATTGCCATTTTTTTTTCTCCAAGCTGTCTGGAAATCAATTTTTACATTGTAATTTATGTTTTCAATATAAAAAATATATTCTAAAATTTTGATATAATTTTTTTAAATTTTTAAATATATATAATTTTTAAAGCCTAACAGTGAACAAGACTCAGAATTTATGTAAAGATGAAAAAAATAAGAGACACCGAGGAAAATAAAAACGGTTTTACGATTATTTAATGCAGCAGTGGAAGAATTATAATAAAACTAAACGATTTAGATGAAAGAATTATAATAA
>JAPMOR010109991.1:262127-325559 GCA_026543865.1 Argiope aurantia
AATTTTCAATTTTGGATATTCTGCATAATTTTCAATTTTGGATATTCAGCATAATTTTCAATTTTGGATATTCTGCATAATTTTCAATTTCGGATATTCTAAATAATTTTCATTTTTGAATATTCTAAATAATTTTGATATTTCATTCAATTTCAAAAAAAGGTCGATTTAAAAAAAAATATTTTTAGAACATTAATTAGGCCTTGTTAAAGAATTTGATCACTTTGAGGATAGGTTTCTTTCAAAAATTCGAAATTCTAAAATTCAATTATTTTCTTTTTAAATTTTAATCTTTATGCATTTGTTTATTTTTGAACTAAAACATTTAAATATATATTATAAAATATTTAAATTAATTTTTTTAAAATATTTTTATAGTTAACAAGTTTTTATAGTTTTTGAAAAGTTTATTTTAATTTAGCATCCATTGATATTTTTTGCTTTTATATTACATCCCCCAATGCCATGATATTGCCGCAAAAAAGCCAAGTTTTCTTTAAATATCTAAAGTACCTCAGTCTGTTGCCATTTTTTTCTTCGCTGCTTTGCGTAGAGGTACATTTACCGAACGTTTGGCCTGTTTATATTTTGTTTCGTAATGCTTTCCTTTAGTGCATTGCCTCTCAGATAGCGACCAGCCCTATTCCAGCGTTATCGTTCCCTCCGTTGCAGTTACAGTTACCCCCACACAAAAGGCGTTGCCGAAAGTTCGGAAATGGCTATGCATCAGGTGGTCACGGATCGATCGTGAAGCACCTGGGGTGCTTCGTCTGTGACGTCAGGGGTGTTCTTCCCCACCGAGCCAAACGATTCCTGGAGGATTTTCTTTAGTTCGAACTGAAAGGGAATTTCGTCCTCTGAAGGAATGACCGGCAATAAACGCTGATGCAGAAGGATTCGGTTGCGTTTTAGAGGAAGTGAGAAACAATGTAAGAGGGGGGCAGCTTTTAAATGGGGAGGCCATAAATTCTATGGGATGGGGTCAAAGATGCCTTTATTGCTTTTTGATTTTTATTCCAGAAAAGGATGTATGAAGACTTTGGAATAAAGATCATCGAAACCAGTCAACATTCAATGATATATAGAAAAGAAAAAAAAATCAGAATCAGTAGTAGAATTAAATTGTTTTGTATGATATTGCTTTTATTGTATAATTTTCCACATTTTATTGCCCAAAGTCCATTTATCAATTTTTATAATCGTTAATCTTTTTTAAATCATCACTTTTGATCCGATTTGATCAGAGACAATTCTAGCTGAAAACGCTAACAGCTTTGCAAAAGTCCTAGTACAAATGGAGGAAGAAACATGAATATAGAGCTGATGTATTTGAAATTAACGCAATCAGAGGAAAATTCCTAAATATGGAGCTGATGTATTTGAAAGTAGCATAACCAGAGAAGGAATCCTAAATATGGAGCTGATGTATTTGAAATTAGTACAAGCAGATGAAAAATCCTGAATATGGATCTGTTGTATATGAAATTAGTACAAGCAGATGAAAAATCCTGAATATGGATCTGTTGTATATGAAAGTAATTAGTATATTCGAACGGATATTATTTTTAGTACAAGTTACAGATTTTTTTAAGAATGTCTTTGAGCAAATATTAAAGATTTTTTTAATTATTACTTACATTGTCTCATTTGTGATAATATCAAACTGAGTTTTCAACTTACGCTAATGAATCTCAGAATTTTCAATAAGTGACATTACATTGTTTCATTTCCTATTTTCTAAGGCTTACAAATTACATTATAATTAGAATTGGTAGAAGGTTTATTTACATTTACTGCAGTAGTTGTAAATTAATTTGAAGTAATTAATTTGATTTTTTTTTTCAATTTTTGTTGCCAAATCCTTTCCTTTTTTTTTTTTTTTTTTTTTTTGCTTTCATCCTACAAAAATATGATAAATATTAATATTATCACTTGTTAATTTATCCTTGTTTTAAAACAAAGCCCAAAGGAGTTAAGAAAAAATAATTTGTATGGAAGCAAAAACATTAAATGTTTTGAATAATATTTTACACCCTATTTAGTAATAAACAAAAAATATCTCACAAATCTACTTTCTTTGTTGTTTCTTCTAAAGGATTTGCTTTTATAGATGAATGAATTGTTTTATTAACAAAGCTATTGTGTGAGAAACATTCTTAAATAAAGTATTTATCATAATATTTTAGATATTTCAGTCGTATTATTATAAAAAACATTATTTAAAATTGTAACGAAAAAATAATATTTATTTTCTGCAAAAAAAAAAAAAAAAAAAAAACCGTATAACCCGTAATCAACCTATAAGAATATTCTGCAAAAAAATAATAAGTAAAAATGTAATATCTTTTTTTAAATGCCATAAAGAGGATAAAAAAAAGATTCGACGAAATGTTTTTAATATATTAATTTGACTTCAAAAGAAACATGTATGCTAATTGGCGCTATCAAAATGTATTACATTCGTAGAAAAATAAATAAATAATGTTTTATTAAAAATACTTCTTTATCATTTATTACTTTTGTAACTTATTATTACAGTCATTTCCATAAAGCAATTGCCATATAGTCCATTGAATAATTTTGTGACTATCAGAGATTACGATATGCATATTAAAAAAGGTAACAGTTTATATCTTACAAAATTTAAATATAGCTGAATAAATTTTTGGTTGCAATTTATCCCCATTCTTTTGAATTACTCTTTCGAAAATTGTTACAATATGCTATAATAAATATTAGAATTTTTTCTAATTCTCCCATTTTCCTCGCCTGAGGAATTTCATTTATGAGAAATGATCTTCTAAGGACTAGAAATTTTGAAACGCAATTGATTCTCTGGGAAATAGGGAATTTATTTCAGGCTGGAAGTTTAGGAAATTGAATAAAAAAAATTCATTTTTGAATTTGAATATGAAGATTAAAATGGCTTTGGTATTTCTGAGAATTTATATATGCATAATTGCTTCCGACTTTTCAAAAAAATAATCTCCTGCCTTTTTTGATGTTCACCATTAAAACATGTATGCCAACAATGCGAATCAGGAAAAGTTTACTTAATTTAGATCTTCAAATGGGTGGAATCTTTATCGTCATTTTTTAAAATATTGGTTTCTAAAATGGTTGTTGATGTGTATAATGTAAATGTAATTTAATTTTTATTATTAAAATTTGAGCAGTTGTCTTTATTTCATGATGAAGACCAGTTTCCTCAAAGAAGGAAACTGGTTAAGCTAAAATTTAATAAAAAAAGTTTGAAGATAAGATTAGGTTAGGTATTTTGTATAATTATAGAGTTAATTAAATTGATTTTAAAGAAACATTTAAACCGGATTGATCCAAGAAACATTTATAATAATTTGTTGTTCTCACTAAATTTAACTGCAATGAACAAAAACAGCAGTAAAAACGTTTTGAAAAAAAAATCAAACATTGGTTTAAAAAAACAAGGGCTAGGATTAAATAGTTTTGCAATATATGATACGAAAATAAAAAGGAGTTATTAATACATTGAATGAAATGCCCTACTGTTCATTTCAATATCTATCACTCTTCGACTATTCTACCTTCTCGGTTCAAGGGTGAGACGCAGACAGATAAGCACTTTTCCTGAATTTTTCATCATTCTTTGACTTTGAATTCCACCTCATTACCTAACTTTTCCTTCAGATTTTGACCGTACTGTTTAATTTTAATTCAAAATTGTGTACTGATTGCTTATATGGCTAGTTCAAGCACCAAAAAAGTTTTTCAGATTGGTATAAAGGATATTTTATATAATATCACTAAATTCGAGCTTATCCACCGTTTTTAACTTCAAAATGTTATCAAAAAATTAAAAGTAAATAAAAAAATAAACGTGTCATAAAGTTAAAAAAAATTGTAAAAAAGTGAACTATCAAATTTAAGGAATAGCATTATTATGTTTATTCATTGCAATTTAATGTTTAGGACCCTTATCTATACTTATAATAAAGCTCAATGTGTGTGTGTGTGTGTGTGTGTGTTGGGGCTCTACAGGCCAGACCATTCAACCTACAGCTACCAAATTTGGCTCGTGTATACCTTGGAGGCCGGGAGTGTGCACCTGGGGGTTATTTTTTCGAATTTTTAACTAGAATTTTATTTATTTAAAAATTAAGCAAAATTTTGATCTGTTTCTGCTATAACTTCCGAAAATATTACCGCACAAAAAAGACTTTTACATCAAGTTAAAGATCAAAAATGTATCTTTTAAATGATACTAATGTTTTAATCTTAAAATTAAATTTCTATTTTTAATGAATTTTTAAATAAATATTTTAACTATGTTTTTCAATATTTTTTTCGTAAAAAATAAAAATCAAAATTAAGCACGTTTCGCATTTATGAGAAAAAATTAGCTTTTTTCAAAGTATTGCCATCACATTGATTAAAGCTCCAATTAAAAATAAATTCAATCTTTTTGGAAATGAAATCTGCAAAAATATAATTTTCGGCACGTGTCTGTAGGAAATGAAACAAATATGAAATAATATATTTTCTAAAAAATAAATTCAAGAAAAATTATTTTATAATCTTTTACACTCTCTATACAGGGTGTTTATTTAGTCCCGAACCCATTTTGATGTTTAATGACATAAAATAATGAAGATATAAACAAACTTATAACATTTATTTTCCTTTTCAGGTTTGAATATTTTTACTTTTGTAAATATCGTCTGCGCATGGGGTTAATTTCAGATAATTTCATTTTCCAGTCTAAATATCGTCTGCTTATTAATTGCATTTTTTTCTCTTTTGTTTTTGGCAACTATTGAAATGTTATGTTTTCTTTTGATGTGTTTGTTCTATGTAGTACTTTTGTATGTGATGTTTTATTCGAGCGGATATTAAGGAGAATGCATACACAACAAGAGAAAGCACAGATTTTAAGGTGGTAATAGAGTTAATTTCCAATCAACTAAATCACTGACTCTTAAGAGTTAATTTCCAATCACTTAAACTGACTGATTTATGAAAATTTGAATATCACTATTCAATAAATAAAGGATAATTTTAGATTTTCCATCGATCGCTTCAAAGAAAATACGCCAATCAGCGCGCAGGTTTTTCAAGATTAATTGGACTAAGATTATGAAAATGTTGAGTTTTTCTAAATTTTTAACATTTAAAACTTCATAAATAAGTCTTAGTTGATCGTGGAAAATAAAAACATTCATTCATTTATTTAAATTTAGTGTGTCCAGAATATGATACCTTACTACATTAAATTTAGACTTTATAATTTTTCAAATATATTTATAGGCAGGAACAAAATATTATTATTGATTTCATTTCAATCCTTTTGAAAGCAAAACTAAAAACTGAATTTTATGCTGAATCTGAGAAATTTTTGTTGAATTATTGTTTGAGATATTACATAAATTATGAAAAAATATTTTGTAGTTAACATAAGACTTAAATACCGAGCAATTCTGTTTGCAATACTCACATTCAATAATAATAATAATTAATAAATAACAATAAAGATGATAAATAAAATAAAACGCTTGGTTTTATTAAAAAATAAATTAATATTAATTGCATTTTCATCATTTACATTTTAAATTAAAGTTGAAGTTTGCCGGAAATGACACCAAATTAGCAAAATATATAGAGTAAATTGAACGATACGATCTAAACATTATAAGTTTGGAATGGCTATCAAAATTTGAAGATTAAAAATGTTTTGTTTGAGAATCCTTTAAGAGACCAGTTACTTAAAATATTTAATTGAAAATTGTAGCTAGCGGTAATACTGGCGACCGGCTGGTAGCCAAAGGCGGCTAGTAGTAAATAAAAATTGTTCCAAAGTATTTTATTGTGAATTAGAATCGTTCCAATACATTATTACGAGTTATCCGCAATATTTTTGCTTCAAAATCCGCGTTCACATTATTGTTGAATGTAAATATCTCCTCTTTTCATCATTCCTCTCACCCTATTTTGACTACATAATCGCATCCTGACGCATGCGGTAAAGCGCGGAAGATTTTCAAATCCGTGAATGAACAGTACTTGGGTTTCTGTAGTATGTATGCTTGGGAATGCGAGATTTGAAAAGTTAGTTTACTTTTATAGTGCTTATATATATATATTGAAATCTAGTATGAAAAACCAATTTCTTTAATTATATGGATGATATAGTTATAAAATTCGTTTTTTTACTACAATCTTCTAACAAATCTTCTATACAAACATGAAACGTCGCGCATATTTCCCTGATACTCTATTATAAAATTTTATTTCTTAGAAGTTAATAATTAAAATTAGATTCTAAATTTATAAATCTGAAATTGGGTTTTTCACATGATGACACTTTGTTCATTTCTGCAAAATCCATTCCTGCCTTTCTTGTCAACGTTTTTAATTTCATCTCACTTTTTTAAAAAGTAAGGTATTACTCGCTCAATGTATTCTTTCATAAGAACAGTTTTCGCAAATACTTCCTTTTAAATAACTTTTTTTTATTGCTTGTCCGTTGTATAAATTAACCGTTGATTGCAGTTATATTATTTTTGAAATAATATCTTTTTAAAAACAATGAAAACTTAATATGTTATGACAACTTAACAACAAAATATTTAAAAGCAACAAAGAAAAAAAAACAGCAATTGTTGCATCATCAATAGAATCAATCAGCGAGCAAACATCAATGGTTGCTATTTTTCTGAAATGCAAATAGTTGATTCGCAGAGTCTAATAACGCCTTGAATTCAAAACTTTGACTAACAATTCGTCAAAAAGAGCTTCAAAAATAGTCAGTTTTCTTTATTAACGTCCTATTACCCTACTGATGAGGAGCACCTCGAAATGAGGATGAGATGCTTCCGGCATGGTGGTTGGATCTCGCCATCCTGAAGGTTACACTAATAGGTGGAGGATCTGACTCCTCCCATCGATGACGGGACGTTCTTCCTTCGGGGAGGGTTGTACCGTGGCCGGTGACGGCCCTTAGGACTCAACTACAGTTCCTGCCAATGTTGCTATTGCGGCGGTCCGATCATTCAGTTTTTATGGTTTAAATCCGTGTGCCTTCGTGGTGGGTCGGAGAATTAGATTGACTTATTAAAGTCCTGTAACAAAAATATTTAAAATAAAATCCTTCTCTAAGGAATCTCTCACATACAAGAGCCTACTGGAAGAATAAAAAATATTTTGTCGAAAGTTAATTAAATTATTTTATAGAAAAATAACCTAATAATTTAAGAAGTAGAATTTTATACAAAGTTATTAATTTACTTAAAATCGTAGTATGAGAGTAAATCGCCAGAAAGGGAAATTCCAGAGCGCTTTTTCCTTATCTGACTGGGAATTTTAATAATATATGCTTAATATTTGACATCTTGTGTTTGAGAAATATTTGCAATGTTAAAATCAAAGAAAAAAAAAGAAGCGATTGATTATTACTAATACAGTAGGAAAAAAAGAACTGACTTTGTTTATTTCAATTAGATTATTAGTATTTCATTATAAATTACTTCTATATCATTGTGTCTTAAAAATGTTTAAGTGACTCAAATATGAAAAACTTCTTTTAAATTTTTGAATTTTGAATTATACTGAAATAATATGAAACTTGAAAAAAAAAGTTTCAATTTTATATAATTTTCATTTTTGTTTTGCATTAATTTTATCCCACTTTATTTCTAGTGGCATTAACTCTTGAATAAATTATAAAATATCGTGACTTTTTCTAACATCTTTCCAATTTATTATAATTAAAATTAAAATTTTCCTTTTTACGAAACATTTCTTAGCAATTCTTGTATATTACTCTTTGCTCTGTTGCTTCTTCAGTTTTAAAATTTTTATTTGAGCAATTTTTTTAGATAATTTTTTTCCAGCTAAGCAAAAATAAAATTCTAAGAAATTTATTGTTTTTAAGAAATAGTCAGTTTAAATATATATATATATATATATATATATACATGTGCATTCTTGAATGTTAAAACCACTATTTAAATCCCACATATTCGAATTCCGTAGGGCAGTTATTTGATCAAGTATGTTTCCAAACAGTATTTCAGAAATTTCTCCCTGAAATTTCAAAATTTTTCTTAACTGAAGGAAAACCTGCATACACATGAGCAGCATAAATTTTAGATTTCAAAAGAAGTACATGTGGTCTAGATGTGATGGTCGACGAAGAATTCCACGTGTGACCAGCACATCACAGGAATATGTAATCCAGAATCTATAGTCGGGCTTTATACTTTGAGTTACATGTAAGATAATCAAACATTGAAGCGATTGCGAAAAGCATGTGATATGAACATATTGTCATGAATAAAAGATACTTTTGATTTAATGTAGGAATGTCGAGCGTAGCAAATATAACTATAAATTTATTTAAATACAAAAAGAAAATATTGCAATCGTTCAAAATTTAAAATTCGAAATTTTTTCGAATCTCCAAGTATTAAAGCAGTTTTCAGGGGAAAATATTTTTAGCTGTTTTTCTTTTTGTCTCTCTCTCTATCTGTCTGTAAACACGAGAACTGAAACCCTTTTGAGCTAGAAGGATGAAATTTGGTATGCAGTCTTTCCACAAAATATTTTTGTCTAAATATTTAATGGATTTTTTTTTTTTTTTTGAATTCATTGAAAGTTTCTAAATCTTACTGTTCAAGGGCTTAACATGATAAAAGCAAAAGTTAAAGAGTAGTATGAATGAAATTTTGTTTATGATTACAGCATTAATAGTATTGATCTTTAATAAAATTTTGAATCAAACGTATGGCAAGATTTGTCGTCTGTCAGTTTGTCATTTCACACTTGATGTTCAAAAATGAAATGTCATACATAAATGAAATTTGGTATGTGATCTTATTACTATAATTATTGAAGCTCAGAGCCAAACTTTGATTTCAATCGATGGAAAATTATCGTACAAAATGTATATTCTTTATACATTTTGTATACACAGTACCAGACTCTCATTTTTGGAACCCTGATTATAAAAATTTGAATACTCGGAACATTCACTGCATTGCACCAAGTCTGCATTTTTTTGCAGGATAGGGAGAAAGAAATCGTTCTTAAAGTGTGTGCGAGAAAGTTTCGGGAAGACCATTCACACTGGTCAAATTATATATATATATATTTTTTTTGTAAGAATACAAATTGCTTTGCAATATCAGTTTTGTATTTCATATTCACGTTGTTAATTTGCATATTTGCTTTTTTCATTTTACATAAATTTTTATTTTTATTTGCCGTTTTAATACTTCTTTATAAAAATGTATTGCACGTTTTTATATTTATGGAACACTGTTTTCCATGCAACTACAACTTCATGCAGTTGTTACATTATGTGTATGTCAACATTAACTGCATTTTTCTTGTTTTTTTTAAATTAAAAGTCTGATTAAAGAACTGAGAATTTTGATAAAAGTTCTCCTTCACAGAAGAATTTTTCTAGCTATTCCATTTATTTGAAATCATTTTATATTAATTATTGTATTACTTTCGAATTTCGTACCTTGAAGATAAATAATTTATGGAAAGAGCCAATAGAATTTATATCTAAAAGAATTGAACTTGTAATTAAAAAAGGCGGGAATAATATTTTGAGGTTGTATGGCTTTCAGACTAGAGAATTTTCATATACTTATTCAATAAAATTGCATTAATATACTTGTTTTTGTTTTGATTTCATCTACGAAAAAGGAACTAATATTAATATAAATATGAACTATTATTAACTAAATACTAAACTTTTATTGCCAGTTTTATTTATAAATCTGTCCATTGTAGGTGCATCATATACTTCCAAACAAAGAAAAATTCTTTATTTTATGTAACAAAAAGTTCTAAGAAAAATTACTTTTCTACTTGGTCAAAATATTTCTTTTAAAGAAATAGCATTAGGTTATGTATATATGCATTTTATGTATATATGTATAATCTTTTTTTTTAAAATATTGTGAAATATTCATAATTTTGAATTTTTGAAACAAAAATGCACTGGTAAAAATCAAATTGTTTTGAAAATTTGAAAAAAAATTATCAAATATGAAACATTAAAACAACGGTAAAATCTTATATGAACAGATCACTTTTTTTTTGTACTTCAAAAACAACAGGACACATTAAAAAATTGCTATTGGAATAAAAATGAAGCATTAGATTTTAATTTAAGATGCTTTTTATGTGAACACTGTATCAAAATTTAAAATTAAAAAAAAATAGCTATCAAAAATGTAAAATATCTTTAAAACTCAATTATGATAATTAGGGGGAAAAACAATGCGACTTCTTAAAAAATTGACACAAGAATAAATTTCAAACGATATTATAAAATCTGTTCCGAGATTAAGATTTACTAAAATATTTTCGATTCATTTTTCAATGTAATTACTTGCTTTAGGTTATATTCGGAGAGATTTGAAGGAAATGAAGCACTGAAAACTTCCGTTTTAGTGAAATGTTATATTTCTTTGAAGTCTACGGTAAAGACCATTATTTATCGTTACCTCGCCAAACGAATATTAATAAAATTTTACAAAGATACTGCACAAAATATACAATCATTGTAAATAAATCTAAAAATTTATAGATGAAAACTTAAATTTGAAATTCCGGTCCTGAAAGTGCGTAACTAAATATGGAAGGAAATTATATAAAAAAATTATCTAAATTTTTAAAAATAACTTCAATAATAACAAATTTAGTATAATTTTAAATTTTTAGCATGTGAATTTAATTAAAATTTTTATAAAATATATGTGGATGAAACCATATTTATAAAAATCGAAAACATTTGTTAGATTTTTCTATAGTTTAAATCTATACAGAGAATATGGATTAAACTTTTATGAGGATTAAACTTTTATGAAAGTCTCTCTAATTTCTACATCATATCATTGTAAGGGTGTGAGACTAAAAAAGATTTAATGTTGCTCAATATGTGTACTTTTTGAATATTTAATAGAAGAGAGTCCAGACCCTACAATTATTGAGCCTTTTGATCCTGATGTCAAGATTCTGTGAATCTATTTCATCGATATAAGTGAATTAACCCTTTGCATTCAGATAATGCCTTTTAAGCACCATTCAAGACGGTGCATCCTTTTGAAGTTTTATTTATTTATTTTTCAATTTTGATAGTTAAAATTACCTACAGAACGGTAAAAAGTTGTAAATTAATTTTTCGGGGAAATTCAAGAAACAATTATAATTTTTTTTCAGAACAATAAACAAGGCCTTATATTAGGTGAATAATTTTGCATCGAATTACTTTTCCAAATGCAAAGAGATAAAATAGTTTGTAGAATCAATATTATATTCTATATAATTATAGTCTTCCTGTCGGAACAGAGTACACATCTGAATTATTATAATGATTCGGAATTGTCAAAATGCATAAAATTAGACTATTCCAAAATTGATAAACTAAATTGGACAGCGAATTGAAATGTACAATAAATTTCATTTCTCATCTATTAGAACCATTTCAAACAAAGCATTTTGCTACATGTTATTATGAATGCGAATAACTAATAAAGCATGAAATGCGAACCCCTATTAAAATTCATTAAAATAATTAAAATCTGTTCATACTCCAATGCTTATTCTATAAACAGTTACTGTGACATGCAGCTCTGCGACAACATTTAATGAGTGAAAAGTAATATCTTTAAAGCGAAAATACAATTTCAATGATGAACAATTATACTTGCCTTAACATCGCTGAAATATGCCAACATAAAATCAAGTTTCTCATAAATATAATCACGAGATTAATTTTCTTTTTTTAATAGATATGATCATTAAAAATTGGTTTTTAATTCATAGATCGAAATGAAGGTTAAAAATATATTGTGAAATATCATCTATATCTATACTTATAATAAAGCTCAATGTGTGTGTATGTGTGTGTGTGTGTGTGTGTGTTTGTTGGCGCTCTACAGGCCAGACCATTCAACCTACAGCTACTACATTTGGCACGTGTATACCTAGGAGGCCGGGAATGTGCATCTGGGGGTTCTTTTTTCGAATTTTTAAATATAATTTTATTTATTTAAAAATTAAGCGAAATTTTGGCGTGTTTCTGCTATAATAAAATATATTACCGCACAAAAAAAGATTTTTACATGAAGTTAAAAATTAAAAATTTATCTTTTAAATGATACCAATGCTTTAACCTTAAAATTAAATTTCTGTTTTTAATGAATTTTTAAATAAATATTTTAACTCTATTTTTCAACAATTTTTTTCGTACAAAATAAAAATAAAATTTAAGCTGCACAAAGCACGTTTCGCATTCATAGGAAAAAATTAGCTTTTTTCAAAGTGTTGCCATCACATTGATTAAAGCTCCAACTAAAAATAAATTAAATCTTTTTGGAAATGAAATCTGCAAAAATATAATTTTCAGCACGTGTCTGTAGGAAATGAAACAAATATGAAATATTATTTTTTCTAAAAAATAAATTCAAGAAAAATTATTTTATGATCTTTTACACTCTCTATATTACTAATCCAATAAATCAGTTTTATTTTAATACAAATTTTGTTTAATATGAACAGGATATCCATTCAAATCAAGGCCACATAGCTAATTTGTAAACCTTTAGTAATACACAGATCTGCTAAAATGGTCTAAATGGAAAATGATTATATTTTATGTAAATTGATTCAATAAATGCTCTAATAAATAACGAATTTTGGATTTTACGTAAAGCTTCTGCTGTGGAAAAGACGAATAACAAAATGTTCTTGAAACACTAATATTTTAAATAAACAGAGTTAATTTCCAATCAACTAAATCAATTACTTAAACTGACTGTTTTATGAAAATTTGAATATCGCTATTCAATAAAAAAAGGATAATTTTAGATTTTCCATCTATCGTTTCAAAGAAAATACGCCAATCAGCGCGCAGGTATCTCAAGATTAATCGGACTAAGATTATGAAAATGTTGCGTTTTTCTAAATTTTTAACATTCAAAACTTCATAAATAAGTCTTAGTTGATCGTGGAAAACAGAAACATTCATTCATTTATTTAAAATTTGGTGTGTCCAGAATATTTCTCAGAATATGATAACTTACTGCATTAAATTTAGACTTCATAATTTTTGAAATATATTCATAGGTCGGAACAAAATATTATTATTGATTTCATTTCAATCCTTTTGAAAGCAAAACTAAAAACTGAATTTTATGCTGAATCTGAGAAATTTTTGTTGAATTATTGTTTTAGATATTACATGAATTATGAAAAATATTTTGTAGTTCACATAAGACTTAAATACCGAGCGATTCTGTTTGCAATACTCATATTCAATAATAATAAATAAATAACAATAAAAATAAGTAAAATAAAATACTTGGTTTTATTAAAAAAATATCTTTATATTAATTGCAATTTCATCATTTCCACTTTAAATTAAAGTTTTACAGGAAATGACAACAAATTTCCTAAATATATATAGAAAATTGAACAAAAAAATCTAAACAGCAGTGTAAGTTTGGTATGACTATCAAAATTTGAAGATTAAATATGTTTTGTTTGAGAATCTATTAAGAGACCAGTTACTTAAAATATTTAATTGAAAATTGTAGCGAGCGGTAATATTGGCGAACCGGCTGGTCGCCAAAGGCTGGTCGTTATAAATAAAGGAAAACATGGGAATATGTAGCAGATTATAACACAAGATGCAAAATATAACATTCTATTTGTTATAAATAAAATAAAGTAGTATTTCATTGAAAATATTCTTCGTGGCAGTTAGTTTCCGTTATATAGAATGAAAGAGTCGTATATTGAAATAACATTAATATACATTAAAATTATATTTAATTGAATTTCCACTGAAATCATTATTGCTCTTGCTTAACTATTATTATTAATTAAATGCTGAAATATTAAAATACATCTATATGACCACTAATAAGTTAGTATTATTTATTTGTAGAATATATTTAAGTTTCATACATATTTAAAGCAGATTTCTTATTGGAAAACTATCAATTACAATGGTTTCATGACACGTCTTTGGAAAAACTTCTGCAGATCTTCACCGACCATGGCTCCTAAAACCCAAAATCACCTACCATTCAAAAGTTTATATATTTATACTTTTAAAGACAAAGTGCTTTTTAAGGTCATCTGTGTTGCCCCATTTAAATAAATAAATATTTCTTCATCCCTTAATTACGCTTACTTTCTTCCCTTAATTTTATTTCTTTTGAAAGCGGACGTATGTTTTATAACTTAAAGGAAGAACAAAATAAAGCAGCAAAAATATTTATTAGCAACCTTCTGTAAAAATGATCAACTTTTGAAAATTTATAAAGCTGCACATGTTTTTTTTCAATGTATTTTATTTTAATTACAAATAGTAATTAACTATTATAAATATTTCATTACAATGTAATTAAATATATTTTGCAATAAATGCTGAATTATGTGGATAATCTTATTCGCATTTATCACAGTGACTGGCATGAGGAAAAAAAAAAATCGTTCAAATCTTTCTATATGACGAATCGTTGGAACTAGAACTACCAAATTTTGATCTCAATCACTTCACGGATACTAATGGCTCATTAAAAAAGAGTTTTCAAAACTTTAATTAGATTTTTAATTAAAAATTGATCGATATAATAACAGTTATCTTCTATAATTCAAAACGCATTACATTAAGTCATTTTTCAAATTCAGAACTTTTAACAATATTAATTTTTATTTCCTTACATTTTTATGTGAATTTAATAATTTTTAAAACTATGTTCTATTTTTCAAATATATCTTACAACATTTCTTTTCCTTTAAGTTACCAGATATATACTCATGCGTTGCAGTATTATTAAATATAATTTTCATGTCCATTCTATCACTGTCATATAATTAAAAGAAAATATTGTTGTGTTGCTGTTGTGACTTTGACTTATGGCACTTTACAAGGCCGCTGACAGTTATCTGTCAACGATTTAAGCCGAGTAAGCGTCTCTCGTTTTTTCATTAGCGCCACCTAGGGCCACGAGTACGACTTAGCTACTTCATGCGACACATTCATTTGCACAACCCTTTTTACAGGAGGGCACATTCACACACCTCACAGATAGAACACAGAACAACAACCATGTCCGAACCGAAACTCGAACCCGGAGCGCCCATATCAAGGGGAAGACGTGCTATCCCTATGCCAGGACACCAGCGAAAAAAAATTTAAAAAATTGATTAGAAGAATAAAGCCTAAAACATTGTCATGCTACGAAGTTTTGAAATAGATATCTAATTATTATTAAATTTATTTTCCACTAATATTCAATGCTTTTATTTTCAAGAATTCATAACAATCATTATCAAATTTCTTTCAAATTTCATTAATAATTTTAAAATTTGTAGATACTATTTCATATTGATGAAAACTATTTATGATTTGACTCGAGTACCCAAATGAAATATATATTAAGTTTAACTAATGACTAAAAAATACTATTAGAAATAAATTTATCTTTATGTGCTCTGAAAATATTTGAATCTTTAGGCTGTGAAATAATAAAATCTTGAAGCATTGCGTTTTAATTGGAGTTCAATTTAATACTTTAAAATTGACACAAATGCTATATTGTTCGAACGAAACATTTGAAACTGATGTAAGTTTATTACAGATTAAATATTATCTCTTTCAATTATTACAGAAAAAAAATATCTTTTGAGAGACACAACATTATTTAACGAATCCCAGATCCACACTCACTTTAATTGAATTGCCCCTTTCTTCGACTGTTTCTTACTAAGAGAATGGTCAAAAAGAATTCCAAGTGAAATTTTCTAATCGTTCGCAATTACTGCAGTTGAAATTTAATTATCGACTGCCGAATCTCCTTAATTACTTGGTATCACTTTGGATCTGTTGTCTGAACAAAAGGTTCGTTGAAGCTCTTTTCCTTTGTTTAACTTTTGGCAACTCGAGCTTTCAATTTCTTTACTTTTCTCTTCTTTTATGGAGTGCAGTTTTCTGAAGAAGTTTTTAACTCATTCTTTAATCATGATTTGTAAATCAGAGGGCAGAAAAATCAAAAAAAAAAGTTTTGTCGGTTTAAGATTTTTTATCCTTTTGTTTCTTTTCTGTTCCTTTCATTTTCTGTTATCATTTTTATAACTGATCAGTTCTTGATTCGTTTAAATTTTTCGAACTGTTTTTGCTGCCAATTAAAGTCCAATATTCTGAATGAGAAGTTTTCTTTTAAATATTCCTTTTATTATAAAATTGTTAATATAAATTTTATTTTCTCTTTATTATAAAATATTATATAATAAGATGTCATAACATAATATATAATTATATTGTTACAAACCTGCAATTCGGCTTCCCAGCATAGTTGGTTCCATCAATAGAAAGAGGGTTTTACAGTCATCTGAATGGAACTAGCGCGTCGGAGGTCCCAGAGCTTGGCGACAAACTTGGTGACCATTTGGCGACTTGGTGACGAATTTGGCGACTTTGGAGCCAAAATAGATAATACCCGAAACTTCGAGAATTTTCCCGATCCATCCAGTAGGAACCGAGATACGTCTGGAACGTTCCTGATTGGTTGAGAGGCTTCTAGCCCCGCCTCCTGAGACCTATAAAAGGGTCCACAGCTGCCAGAGCAGGCAAGTCAAGTCCGAGCGGAGTACGACGACGAAGCCAGTAGTCCGAAGTCGGAGCGGAGAAGGCGGAAACGACGGTGAGCAGCGACGGAGTCAAGCTCGTGCTGAACTGAGCTGTGCGCTACTGTCTGCAGTAGATTCTGGTTGTACGCTGCTGTGTATGCTGTTGTATGCTACACGCCTCGGGTGAAGATAATCGTCTTCTGTGCTGTATATAGTTGTCGCTTTTGTGCTGTTCTGTGTGTCTTCGTGTAAATAAACGTCGTTGTTTTTATTCTACTTCTTCCTGCTAATTGAGCGTTCTACACACCATATCACTTCCACTATCCAAACGAACCCCGGTAAAGAAAATTTCGTAACAATATTCTTATAAAATATAATCTAAGAAATCTGCTTATAAACTTTCAGTTTGATTCTGCTTTGAAGATATTAAAATTTTATTAATACATTTCTTTTG
This sequence comes from Argiope aurantia, assembly GCA_026543865.1. Taxonomy (NCBI): domain Eukaryota; kingdom Metazoa; phylum Arthropoda; class Arachnida; order Araneae; family Araneidae; genus Argiope; species Argiope aurantia. Next base: position 279,214 of record JAPMOR010109991.1, read on the forward strand.
TTCGATTTCTATAGTTTATGTTGCTTCAAAATTCTTTTTTGTAAGTAGAATTATTTATAGTAATGCTTTTTTTTTTCAAAGTATATAATAATTTTAAGGTAACTTACCGATCACTTCTTCTAAATTAAATAAACTTTAATAACTAATTTTAAGCAAGCTCTTCTTTAATAAATTCTAATTCAATAAATAGTTCCCTGTACACAGCATTTTTAAAACGAGGTCCTTTAAATGTTCTAAACTAAATTGCCTTGATTAATAGATTAAAAAAAGCAAATCTATGCAATCAAATGTCACCAAGGGCCGACACTATTTATAAAGAATTAATTTTTAAAATATTTATGTAAATTCATTAATATTTTAAAATAATCAAACAACATGCGAACATGCACAAAATTTTCGGTAGTTGCACATACTGTAAGATCGGCCATTAATTATTTAAACACTAGACATAAAAATAAGCTTGAAAAAAATGGGAGCAAGGGCAGATTCCGAATATCTTTAAATAAAAGCATTTTATCAATTTGAATTCTGAAAAAGGATCCAATTGTTTCAGAGATTTTCTACTAACTCCTCTAAAAGAGATTCCATACAAAATCAATAACAATATATTTTTTTAAAAATTATTTATCATTAGGATTATTAATAACTTAGAAGTTAAGAAAAATAATTTTAATTAAATTCTAGAAATGTTATTTAATTAATGTCTTTTTTTTAATGCAGAGGTAACTTTTTTGGTATATCATAATTATTGCCTCTTTAATTGTACTATGGTCATTAATTCACTTTAAAAATTCGGAGATATTTAAAATTAAATGACCAGAAATGAAAAATAAATAATAATATGTTAAATGAAAAAAAAGATTTTTTAGTCATAACATAGATAAATAAAATAATTAGGAAGAAACATGCTAAAATAATTATTTTAAATGTCGAATTAAAAAAATGCGAAATTTATTTTTGTTGTTAAATTATTGAATTACTGTAGATAATTTAATTTATGAAGGCATTTGGTTATTATGAGGCCTTATGGTTAGTTCTTAGACTGAATTATTGAGTTTATGAGATTAAAACTACAAAAAGAATTGTGTTGAGAAGTATTTTGTTTATTTTATATTCACTATTCATTGTAGCATTTGCAACATAATGGTTGCAGCATTCTTGCCACTCGCAAAATGTATCCTAGAAGTCAACTTCCTCAAGCGTGCTCCGTTGGATTTCCGTAATTGATGTATCATTATTTTTCAGTTATATCCTCTTCTTGAAGCGCCTATCTACTAAAATTACCTTACGCAACATATGTCTGCATCACCATCAACTTACAGCATCACGTGCAACATGTTTTGGAACTTGTTCTGAAAGCCAGAACAGGTTCTTTCACTTCCAGAAGTCTATCGAGTACCATCATTCATTTCCGTTATATCTTCCGTTGCCTTAACAGTGGTATTCTTTTTCATTTGGAGCATATGTACTCTTTATAACTGATCGTACAACTCATAGCAGTATCGCATTAACTTGCTGCATCTTAGGCAAATTTCTGATGTAGTTTTGTTGAGTTTCACGCAACATTTCATGTTCGCTCTTTGTTCATATTAGTACCGCTCAAGTTGTAGCATACTTGGTCACAATAATGCGAGTAGCGCAATGCTTCAGGGTGTAGTGGCTTATATATATATATATATATAATCGATGCTACATGGGCTTGTATGCATGTGACAAAAGAGCAGATGTTAGTACGCTATAATCACGTCCCGATTAAAGGTTATTTTATGAACTCTTAACTGAAGTTATTGTATGTTAAACAATCAGTGTTGAAAATTTGGTAATGGCTAAGAGAGATCATTTACCTGAGGATTTGTGATTTGTTTTATAATTGCAGAGTTATGAAGAGAGATTGCGCTATGTAATTGCAGCATTCTGGATTCTGCGCATTGATATGCTATGGAACTAATCACAAAACTTTTTTTATTTATTCTCGCATATAAAAAATCATATTTTGAGTTGTATAGCAAATCCAAAAATTTTATATTTTTAATAATTTCTTCATTCCACCCTTCCTCAGAGTATATTATTAAATACGCAAAGTAGGCAACTGGCAACTTTCTATGGTCCGCAAAAGCTGTCGGGAGCCAAGTTTTTGATTTTTCTTTGTGTCATTTTCAAAGTAAATTGTTTTATTAATTTCATTTGATTTACAACGGCTTACAATAATATGCTCGAACTAATTTAAATGAAATGCATGTATCTTTTAAGTTTAAGCATGTATCTTTTAAGTTAAGATTTTTTACATATTTTCTAAATTGCTTATAGATGAACGTAACCCAAAATTTTGTAGTTGTCTTAATGCCTCACTATACAAATTTTCTATTAAAGTCTTTTGATTTGATTAAGAATGCTAGATTTTACTATCTTTTTTTAAAAAATTATATTCGAATTTAAATTTACTTTTATTCGGGAGAAGCTGATGTCAATTCTTAAAGGTTTGAATGAAATAAAAATTTTCATATTGCAGTTTTCTACTTAACTTTAATCTACTTATAACTGCATTTAAAATATAATATAATAAATAATTTAACATAAAAGTATAATATATATTAATGGTACAAGTATTTTAACAACTTATACCGTTAAATGAAAATCAATCAAAAATATCTGGTTTCGGAAATTGGCGAAAGCAAAGGATGAGTTTCAGAATTTGCCCTGTTCAAGGATACAAAAAGCCTTAATCCGGCTCTGGTCTGCTGATGGAATAATAGAAATAATTGAAAGCATCATAGTTTGGTTAGCTGTGATCAAAGATTAATCAAGCTTATTATTTAAATTTTTATTGCGTCATAAATATATCACTAAATTTTCAAATTCGGCTAAATTGCAGAAAAAATAAAAATGTTCACAATTTTTTTCATTCAAATAATATATAAAATACAATGATTTATGTGTTCGAATATTTTTACTCTTAGATGTTTACGATTAAAATGTGAACCTTACTTATTTCACTCACATTTTCGTCATTAATTTAAATTCATGTACTTCAGATCAAGCGAATAGATCGGAATTTCGTTCAACACGAAATTTCGATCAATAATGCTTCCTTACGAGCTAGGAGTGTCGCAGTAAAAATCGAAAAACCTCAAAGATGAAATAACAACAAAAAATTTCTCTTAACTGTCTCTTCTTTATTCAGGCAATCGAAAAAAGTCGCACCTTGAATATAAAACAAAATTATGGTCCTCATTTTCCGCAACTGCCGAATAGAAAGTGCCTAATTTATTTTTAATGTCACTGGTCGACGGCAAACTCCATACCTGTAGAAAAAAAAAATGATTCTTACTCATGGTTGTCATTGTTGACGTGATTTAGTATCTCGTAATTTTCAGTTCACATTCCTAATGGTCATACTTAACGGATACATCTTTACACTTTCCTATATGTAGGTTTTTCTTTTCTATTATATTTCATGGTGGAGCCAAGATCCTCCCTCGTAACAATCATTTAAGGAAGGGTGAATGCAGTCAATATATGCAAAGACATTTATCGATCGACTGTATTCATTTTATTGGTTCTTTCTAGTGAAGTGCGAAAATCTGAAGTGTTTCATTCGGTGCAGTCGAATCTCGTCGCGATCAAATCGTTCCCAGTAAAATTCTGATTTGTATTGTCATGAAATTCTTACAAGGGATAAGCATAAAAATTATGAAGCGTTCAATACTAAAGAAGAAGCGCTTTATTTCTCAAAAAAAAGCAAGGAACACAGGTGGCAAAACTCAGTCAAAATCTGAATAAGGAGTACTTGCATAAGCTCGGAACACTAGACAGTCATTGATAATTACTAATTCGATAGCAATAATAACAATCAGAGTATATAGTTAGAACTTACTCCACGAACATAATTACAGAGGGAGAATTCAGTCATCTTGTGAAGCTTTTGTTTTATGATATCCCATTAGAATGTGTAATTTTCTAGAAGTATCTCTAAGTGAAAATTACCAACATTGATACCGATATATTTCTTGTGTTTTCTAGAAACTTCATTTTTGTCTTCAGTATCAGGGATCGTATATTTTATATTAATAAAGGTTCATATCTCTTTCCAGCCGTAATACTCGTTTGGTAAGAAGCTGTATTATAATTAGTAGGAAAATTGATTTGAAAACTGTTATGTGTCGTATATAAACATAGTTTGCTTCCGATTCTCGTGTCAATTAAAGAACCTTCTGCAGTGCAATAATTTCCTTCATTTTAAATATCTTGCATACTTAGTATAGAGAAAATACTGTTGGTAATCGTCAAAAAATTGGAACTCAAGGTTATGATGAATCTCCAAGTTTCAGATATCCCTGAGTTCGAAAAATACATTTTTGGAAAATGTCCATCAGTCTATCTGAAAACAAAAACCCCTCAAAAACGCTTTGAGCTAGAAGGATGAAATTTGGCATATTGTTTTTGCATCAGAAATGTAGATTTCTAACAAATTTCGTGCAAAATCCTTTTAGTATACGCGTCTGGCTGTTCGAATATAAGTTCACACGATCAGAACAAAACGATGAGACCTAGTTTGATACTAGATCTGTTAAACTAGATCTATTACGTAATCATCAATTTATTGAACTAAATCCAACAACTATGTCCAACAATCTATACTTTCAAAAACTACAATCGCGACAATTCAAAAATACACTATTTAATTTTATCAAATTCAGCATGAGATTTTATGATCATAAGTATATTTTTTGTGTCAATTTTTTGTTGCGAATAAACAGGTCTAAAAAAAATTCAATTTCCAGATACTATTATCAGCATACCAAAAATGAATTGCCAAAGATTACACGATAGATTTAGTAAAAATACTAAATTCACGCCAAATGTAAATATTTCTTAACTTGTTAACACCAGTGTAGCGCAAGGTGTTCTCATTTATTTGAGTGTATGCGCAAAAAGTTTGAGTGAGATCACTCCAGCAGGTTCTTTTATTTATTTTGGCTTTTCACAAAGAATCTTTAGTTCATTCACTCAAATTATTAGGACTTGATCATAATATTTGGCTTCATAGTGTAGATGAATTTTAATTTAATACTTTTATCAAATTAGAATTAGATTCTCTGTACAAATATTTACAAATTATTTTATCTTCGATATCATTAATATGCACTTGTTTTGAGAATAATCGTCTTTCTTTTAGTAAGATTTAAAATGATATCCGTCTGTATCCGCCATTATAGCCGGGTCTGCGGTGGCCTTGTGGTAAGGTCTCGGCTTCGGAACCGGAGAGTTTCAGATTCGAGACCCGATTCCACCGAAGAATCGTCGTATAAGCGTATATGGTGCACGTTAAATCCGTTGGGCCAAACGTACTTTCACAGGTGTGCAGCGGAAGCTTGGAGAGGGCCGTACCAGCTGAGTTGTTGTCTTCGTCATCTGACCTCGGTTCAAAATTACGAGGCCCGCCCTAAAATAACCCTAGTGTTGCTTTAAAACGGGCCGTTAATGTAACTAAACTAAACCGTTGTATTTTATGTTTTCACAAATAAGTGAATTATGGATCGGGATGAAATTCTTCGAAGATAAATAAATAGAGATATGTATAAATCTTTAACTACAATTTCATTTTTGGGGCACATTTTTCTTATCGTCCATAATTCTATTTTCACTCGGTAATTTTCAACATTTTTAATTTTCCATATCTTAAAAGCACACTAAATTTTAATTTTGCATATAAAATGCTTTCTATATTCCTATATACTTGATTTATTTTGTTGTTAGTGTTTTTATCATATTTAATTTGGTGGTCAGGAAATTTTTTTTCAAAATTGTCATCAGTTTCCAGATATTTAATTAATATTTTCGAAGAGTGAATTATTTTTTATACGATTAATAAAATGTTTCCGAAATCCTTTGATATTCTGATTTCGATTAAATCTGTGATTGCATTTTGTTTTCCATTTTGTCTTATTTTATTTAATAAAATTGAGAAATTTAACGAAAGATTGATTTCAAAAGCTATGTTTGCCTTTTATTTCATATTTGAGTTTATAATCCTTAATTTACCAAATATTCTATTCTACGTTTTGAAAATGGTTTACATTGATTTTTTTTCAATCAATGTAAAGCAATCTCTTTCTAAAATAAATATACACATTATAATTTTAATTAAACATTAAAACATGTTCATCCAAAATTTGATAAAATTGAAAAATATTTTTTCAATTATTGCAACATGCAAAAATTTTAATATTTCCCTTTTCATTAATTAAAGAGATTCGCTTTAATTTTATGATGCTTATCAAATTTCAATAAAATCTGATTCTTCAAAAGAAAAAACAAAAAAATATAGGTAGTATTTTGCCTTTGTTCATTATCTACTTTTCTATTTCTACCAGAATTTATTTAATTTAATATAATTATTAGCTATGCTTAGATGTATATAGTTATTCTAACAAAACTAGCTTCCTGAGCTTGCGTATTAATAAAATGAAGATTGTAGATTAATTTATGAGAAAAAAGTTCATAAATGAATATATCGATTACTTACTTTTTTTCCTTTCTTTGAAATATTTCGAATCCTGATAATTCAATTAAATTTTAATTAATCGAAACAAGAATTCTGAAACATATTAAATTTAAATAAATTCAAATTAAATTTTAATATTTAATGCGTTTAATGAAGTAATTATGTTAAAAAATCCACTTTTGGTGAAAAATTCTAACTTTTTTTTATTTATTACGAATCATCTCAAGCGATCAGCTGGTCCGCCAGCAACATTAATTGCATCTTATCTATATCTATATCTATACTTATAAAAAAGCTCAATGTGTGTGTGTGTGTTGGCGCTCTACAGGCCAGACCATTCAACCTACAGCTACCAAATTTGGCACGTGTATACCTTGGAGGCCGGGAATGTACACCTGGGGATTATTTTTTCGAATTTTTAACTAGAATTTTATTTATTTAAAAATTAAGCGAAATTTTGGCGTGTTTCTACTATAACTTCCGAAAATATTACCGCACAAAAAAGATTTTTACATGAAGTTAAAGATCAAAAATTTATCTTTTAAATGATACTAATGTTTTAATCTTAAAATTAAATTTTTATTTTTAATGAATTTTTAAATAAATATTTTAATTGTGTTTTTCAATAATTTTTTTCGTAAAAAATAAAAATTGAAATTAAGCACGTTTTGCATTCATGGGAAAAAATCAGCTTTTTTCAAAGTGTTGCCATCACATTGATTAAAGCTCCAATTAAAAATAAATTAAATCTTTTTGGAAATGAAATCTTCAAAAATATAATTTTCGGCACGTGTCTGTAGGAAATGAAACAAATATGGAATATTTTTTTTTTCTAAAAAATAAATTCAAGAAAAATTATTTTATGATCTATGAAGATATAAACAAACTTATGGCATTTATTGATGGAATAACTCATATATTTTCCTTTTCAGGTTTGAATATTTTTACTTTTGTAAATATCGTCTGCGCGTGTGGTTAATTTCAGATAATTTCATTTTCCAGTCTAAATATCTCTACTTTTCTAAATATCGTCTGCTTATTAATTGCATTTTTCTCTCTTTTGTTTTTGGCAACTATTGAAATGTTATGTTTACTTTTGATGTGTTTGTTTTATGTAGTACTTTTGTATGTGATGTTTTATTCGAGCGGATATTAAGGAGAATGCATACACCACAAGAGAAAGCACAGATTTTATGGTGGTCATAGAGTTAATTTCCAGTCAACTAAATCACTGACTTTTAAGAGTTAATTTCCAATCACTTAAACTGACTGATTTAGAAAAATGTGAATATCACTATTCAATAAAAAAAGGTTAATTTTAGATTTTCCATCGATCGCTTCACAGAAAATACGCCAATCAGCGCGCAGGTTTCTCAAGAATAATTGGCCTAAGATTATGAAAATGTTGAGTTTCTCTAAATTTTTAACATTTAAAACTTCATAAATAAGTCTTAGTTGATCGTGGAAAATAGAAACATTCATTCATTTATTTAAAATTTGGTGTGTCCAGAATATTTCTCAGAATATGATACCTTTCTGCATTAAATTTAGACTTCATAATTTTTGAAATATATTTATAGGCCGGATCAAAATATTATTATTGATTTCATTTCAATCCTTTTGAAAGCAAAACTAAAAACTGAATTTTATGCTGAATCTGAGAAATTTTTGTTGAATTATTATTTGAGATATTACATAAATGATGAAAAATATTTTGTAGTTAACATAAGACAAATACCGAGCGATTCTGTTTGCAATACTCACATTCAATAATAATAATAATTAATAAATAACAATAAAGATGATAAATAAAATAAAACACTTGGTTTTATTAAAAAATATCTTAATATTAATTGCAATCTCATCATTTACAATTTAAATTAAAGTTGAAGTTTTGCCGGAAATGACAACAAATTAGCAAAATATATATAGTAAATTGAACGAAGCGATCTAAACAGTATATGTTTGGTATGGCTATCAAAATTTGAAGATTAAAAATGTTTTGTTTGAGAATCCTTTAAGACACCAGTTACTTAAAATATTTAATTGAAAATTGTAGCGAACGGTAATACTGGCGTACCGGCTTGTCGCCAAAGGCGGCTAGTTTGAAATAAATCGCTTAGATAAAATTCCATGCCCATAATGCTACCAAGTTGTTTGACATTTAAGCCATATTATTTTGTCTTACTTAATTTCGGTTTACAGTGCACATGAAGCTCTCTAATAGAGACAATTATGGTAACATCATAGTCCTATTAGAAACATAAATATCCACCTCATCTATCCTATAAATATCATCGAGACACTATAACTTCACTTTGCATTTAAAGCTACAAACATATTAAATAGAAATCTTCTTGCTTAGTTTTCAATAATGAAATAATGAAAACGATTTAAACTTCAGAGCAACAATGAAATATGTTTTTGGAAATTGGACAAAAAGATTTTTTAAATGCCAAAATTATGAAAAATTTTATACAATTATTAAATTGATATCCTTTAGAAGATTTTTTAAAAATTTTAATCCTATGTAAAATACATTTTATTCAATAGCATTTTTGAAAATTATCAAGAAAGTTTTTTAAAATATCCCTCCGATATCAAGTTTCCATTCGCCAAGGTACGTATGTGGTGCCAAATTTGGAAGCTGTAGTAAAGATTTTAATTTCTGAACAGTTTTCTTTATAAAATTTATGTTTGAAATTTAATTTTCTAATTTCTTTCTTTAAAGGACACTATATACTTTTGTTGAATATATATATTTTCAGAATTTAAATTTTAACGCTTTTTAATATTTTTAAATGCTATTTTTTTCAAATTTTAGATTTCAGTAACATCTTTTTTTAGTATTCTCGTGAATTTAAATCGACTGCGTGCTCTCTGTACAAATATGGTCTTGTAATCACTCTTTGAACATTCTCTTAAAATAAACGATCTATCCATTAAGAAAGATTGTTTGTTATGCTTAATAATGGTGAAAAAATTGAAAATTGTATGCTATTTATCAGCCTAATCACAACATTTAAAGATTTAACAAAAATTTCCTCAGAATTTTGTATTATGATTTTTAAGCTTTCCTCAAAATTTTGAACAAATCATTTGATAAACTTTCAGACTAGAAGAATGTTTGCATTATACAACTTTTTATTAAAAAAATTTACTTTTTCCAATTTTTAAAACATTTTTGGAGTTTAACTGAAATATTTTCATTTTCATAGTTGTGTGTGTGTCTTTTTTTTCTCAATCTCACTGATACAAAATTACAAAAAATAAATGAATTTAAAAAATTAAAAATTCATCCCGAATATAGTAAACTTAAAACTTTATCTTTTAAAAGCAGAGGAGGTTTTATACAACGAACTTTGGCTGAAAATTAGTGTGTAATTTTAATCACATTTAAACATATAATTAGAAACTATGACAGAACAGTTCAATGTAATTTTTCTTTATATATTTTTATTTGTACTGCGGTGCATTTGGATTAATAATTAAATATCATTTAAACATGTTATTTAAAATCGTAAAAGAACAGTTCAATTGTAATTAGGATCGGCAAAGCCATCTCTCGCATATTTTCTTAATCATTCTAAAAATAAGCTGTTATAGAAGATAAAATTATTTGAAATCTTCGATATTATCATCAGAAAACAAAATCTTTTAAAAAAACCAAGAAAGCATTAATCTTATCCCGAAAAATAATGCCAGAAAAAATGAAATTTTTAGATGGAGAGAGAGAGAGAAAGCTAAATGCAAATTTGATTTGCATCTCGGTCTTCAAAACTTTAGAAATGGCCGCCATAGCGGAAATTGCATAATTTTGAAAATATTTTATTAAATAAGAGCAGGCTTTTATGGCAACCCCCGCTTTAAGATGCTCATGGCTTCTTCCTTTTCTTCAGCGCTCTCCCCCCACTCTGTAAATATCATTAATGGACTAAGCGAGATGACGTCACAACTCACTTAAGGTTCGTAATGTCTCTTTAGCCTTTTTGGTGCAATCAGAAACGCAGTTTATCTAATAATAATTACGTTACCCGCGAACCTTTTGTTAATATGGTAAAAAAAACAGCCCTTAAATAACCAAACAAAACCTAAAGAGCCAAGTAAAATCGGTCGCAAAGTCTTGTTCGTATATTTTTAATGCTGATAAATGTACAGAAATGGTTTTATTAGGGCTTTATCGGGAAAATTTTCGCGCACTCACAAAAAAAATCTTAATGATGGTGCCATTTTTAGAATGCTAAATAATCGCATATTAATGAGTTCTTGCACTGGTGTTGGCAGTAACGCTCTGGCTTTTTGTTGTTCGTATTCAATAAATTTTACATTTTGCTATTATGGCAACAGGATTATTAAAGGAAAGTATATTTGAACAAGTATCAGGAGGAGATAACACTTGTAAAGGTTGAAAATATGTTGTTATCCACTTTGAATAAATTTTATAGGATGTGTCTCTTCAGCATTTAAAAAGATCATCATTTAGGTATCTATCTTGATTATTCATATAAATATTATTTTGTCTAATTTTGAAGCTTAGAATTTATGATTACATTTGAGATTATCTGTTTTAAAAAAAACGTTATAAAATATATGCATTTTTTAAATTTGTGCATAAAATAGAGTTAAAAATTTTATGAAACAACTATATATCGGTTAATAGTCAAAAATGCCATGACAATTTAAAGAAAACATCTATTTTGTGCTAAAAGATATATAGAGTATCATAAAAAGATTCAAACGCGGTTCAATTCTTTACCTATTAGAGATGAGTGGGCAGTGCGAATTGCAAAGTAGTTCAAAATAAAATACGAAATAAGATCATGTTATTAAGGTTTTATCCTTTTAATTTTCCAAAAGTTACTTTAGAGATCCCTTCTAGACAAATTTAGTCAATTATGCAACGATATTATAACAAAAAAACCGCATTGTCATTTGTTTATAATTGAGTGAATTATACCCAATTGAAAATTAAACGCACTGAAATAAGGACCATATGCCAAAATAAAAATTAAAATTTGTTACATATTATACATTTTATATTTTTATAATAATATTTACATTAAAACTATTTTTGTCTATTTAGGGCATATTCGCGGCACTGTCTTGTATTGTGTTCAGACTGTCATATTTGTTTGTAAAAATTAAAATACAAAATAAATCCATGCAAGTAGCAATTTATTGCCAATCATTTTTCTTCAAAAAGACATTCTAACAAATTAGTTCAAAGACGATTTATTTTCTTTCATTTAACTATAATTTAGCCTTTTCAAATATTTGTTAAAATATTTTGTAATTGTATAGTTAAATGCAAATAATTTTCTTGTAACACAAAATCTTTTTAAATTAAATTTTATATAAAAAAATTATCTAGTTGTATGCATGATTTATTTTTATTATATGTGTCAATCGCGAGACCACATAAAATGAAATTGAGAACCACGTGCGTTCCGTTGTTCGTATAGGCAGACTGTTGTTTATCTCAGACTATTAAAGCTTTAAAGGCATTTAAGAGTTGGGTTTTTTTTTCTTTTTTTTTTGACACACGCTATCGCATTATTTATCTGAAAATTTCCACTAACAATTTGTGTATGGCCCCTATTCTTACCAAAGAAATAATGTTTTACATAATGTGAAAAATAGCATAAGTAAAAAATTTTTCTGCAGCATAATTTATTTGATTTTAAAGACCAAATTAAAATAATTATTAGGAATAAATATTAAGTTTACAGCCAAAGAATCAAAATGAAAGATATAATGAATCCGACCTGAAGACTTTCTCAAGGGTCACCCTCAGGCAAGGACTCAAACCAAGGATTTTTTTTTCTGTGAGGGGTCTGACTTTCGTTCAACAAACTGACACCACCTGACCCGAAAATCCCAGGAAATTGAGGTTTTGGCGATAAAATTAGTATCACAAAATTAAAAATTATTATACAATAACAAGTAAAATCATATCCAAATTTTTTAATCCAAATAAAAACACAGCCAAACCAAACAACAAAAGACCATAAAAATAGAACCAAATTCATTAAAATATTAAACCAAAACAAGTACCAATTGAAAGTACAATTCCAAAAGACAATGTGAGGCAAACAAACTTGATATTGCAATTTCACTTTGTTAAATTAAATTAAATTTAATTTTTCCGCGTTTAAAGCTATATATGCCTACCACGTTTCGTCATAAGAGTCGCGAGGGGTCAGTTTGTCGGACGAAAGTCAGATCCCTCACAGAAAAAATCCCTGGTTTGAATCCTTGAGTGAGGCTGAGCCTTGAGAAAGTCTTCAGGCCTGGTTCATTATTTCTTTCCTTTTGTTTCTTTGGCTGTAAACTCAATATTGATTTCTAATAATTATTCTAATTTGGTTAAATTCATTTGTGTTTTAGTTGTAGCAGCATTACCGCTCTCTAAATACAATGTATTTTTTATTATATAGATTCAGGAAATATTTTTTAGGTGAATTTTCATGTTGATAGTTTTTGGATTGATAGTTTCTTTGATTTTAAAGGTATATTTATGCGAGTTTTTTTAATGATCTTGTTGGTTAGAAAGAAAAAATTTTCAAATGGACCAAATTTCTTAGGAGGAGTCGCATAAAAATTTAAAAAGAGTAATTTTTTTGAAAATAGAGAGCACATTTTTTTTATTAATGTAGTTTTATTCTTTTACTTATTTTGAAAAACTTTGCAATTTACATCGTCTACTTATCCCTAATGGGCAAAGAATTTAATAGCGTTTCAATCTTTTTGAGATACCTGTAGAAAAATAAAAGCAAAAACTCGCAATTTTAAACTTTTTTCTATTGATTTCATCAAAATCTTTCAGGTAACTTAAGAAATTACCTTGTTCTTGAATTAAGAAATACGTTGCCTTTCTATCTGATCTTTAAATACTAGACTTCAAAGAAACAAGTAATATAAAAAAAATAAGTCAATTCCTACTTTTGCAAGAATTGAACTCCTTGAAACATATTGAAATCCTTTCATTTTACCGATTGGGCTACTGCCTGTTGATTTCAATTCTGATTACAAACTGCTAAAGTATTAAAAATTAATTAAATTTAATAATTAATGAATTTATATAGTAAAAGACTGTATTAATATCAAGTGTCATCTACTACAAGTTTAAAAAAATGCATTTGAACTTGAGTGGGTGAATAAAAAGTAATTTATGAACGATTGAAAATTTGAACAAGATATATAAATATATATAAGGAGAGTGTGAACTAATAGTAGGAATTGAAAAATAAATTTTTACACGTCTAAATTTCACTTGCCGAACAATCATATATATAATGGCTCTGCCAATTGAGAGTCTTTAAATAATCTCTAAAAATCACTATGACAAGTAGGAAAACCAATCTTTTTAAAACATCAAGAAAGCGGAAAAAAATTCTTACGAGTTTTCATTTTTATTAAAAACTTTGAATGCATTTTCCGATAGAAATTGCCTTTCAGAAAAGTTATTTATTTTATTATAATAGATGTGCTTTATTCCATTCTCAAGCAATTTATTTTTTAAATCGTATCAACATGATTAACTATCTATAAAATATTTCTAACCTTTACTGTTCCGATGAACACGAAGTTCTGGAATAAGAAATTCTAGAATTAAGAATAAAAGGAACATGAATTATGCTGTGCTGAATTAAACTGCTGAACGAAAAGGCGAAATAATAGTAAACTGTAATGCCCGGAGTCAAACAGAATATCGATCTGAAAAATGAGTCGCCTTTTAAATTTAATGACTTTCAATTTCCAATTTGCTATGAAATCCAAAACTTGCAACAAAGTCTGCATCAGAGAATAAATGTTTTGAAAAGAGAAAGTATTTGGTTTTCCAAAAGATTTCTCTATTTATTTATTTCATTTTTTTTATTGTCTCTTATATTTTGAAAATTTCTTATTTATAATAGTGGAATGACTTATAATTTTTACTGTCTTGTATAATGACCTATGTAAAATTATTTTATTGTAATAAACAAAAACAAAAAAAAATGAAATTTTGACGAATCCCCAAAATTTAAATCTTCCATACTCTGAAAAACTTCTTTTCGAGTTATATCTATCGAATATTTCGAGTTATTTGAGTTATGTAAAGTTAAGTTGTAAAAACGTTGCAGTCGTATGGGTGAAATTTGATATGTGTTTCTACACCAATTTTCATATTTAAACGAAACGGAATCGCAGGAAGTCTGCCTTTTCCCTATCCAAATACAAGAGAACATGATACCTAGAATATCTAAAACGTTATATATATAAAAATTGGTATGCAAATTTTATATTTAAATCCGTATCAAAAGTTTTCTAGATCCGTATCAAATTTTGAACTAAACCCGTCGAAAAGTTAAATGTTAGTCAGTTTATACTTCCGCATATATTTAAATGTAATAACTTAAAAAATTAATTAGTGAAATTATGATTTGGCATGTATTTTATGACTAAAACTGTAATTCTGTATCAAATTCTGGTTTTAATTTATCAAAATAAAAGTTGTCGAAAAGACATTTTTGATTTTCTTCACCGTGTTATGAAGCATAAAACGTTCAAGCGGGAGACTCTGAAAATATAATCTGAGCTTTCAAATCCTTGCCTTATGTCCTTAATTTTGTGCGGAGTGAGAAAGGATAATAGCTTTATCAGATACTAGGTGAGAAAGTTTAATAAGAATTAGTTTAAGAATCTACTACGTTTAGTTTTATGCTTATACTATACTGCTGTTTACTACAAGTTTAATATTTATAGTCATATTTAATATTATTGTCCTAATTTTAATTTATGCTTAAGAATTTCAGCATACCTCATGAATAATGCATGGATGCTTCGAATAAACTTTTTGTAAGAGAAAAAAATCTCCGTATAGCATTTTATTTTGGAAGTTGAAACATTTTAAGAATTTATAAAAATTTTCTATAATTTTTTAAATTATTATTTTGTATATCGGCACCTTTAAAAAAATAAAACTCCTTTATTTACTTTCTTTTCTCGCTTTCATACATGCCCATAAATCAAAATTTAGTTGCTACAAAAAAAATCGGTAAATATAAAGGAATAGAAAGATTTATTATCTAGTTATATAATAAAAGATACTCATTTGTAGAAAATTCTTTTAACTGCATAAATTTAAGTTTATATTTTAATTCTTTTTTAATCATTTATGAGAGTTTATTTATTTGTCTTTACTTTTTGCTTGAATAATCCAAATTGTTTTATAAAATTATATTTTTATCGTGATAATATAATAAAACATAATGAAACTCTGCTGTAGAATCATATTGAAAAAATATAAGAATAATATATTTTTATGTGTCGTGATAAAATATATATATATATCAATTTATTTAAATTTGAAGCATCCAAGACTAAAAATTTTTTGTGGCGTGGATAGTGCAACCATGGGCATTTTTTAAAGTGAAATTCATTGATGAAAAAGAATGAAATTCAAAGTTACCTTTAAATTCAAAAAAGAAGCAAAAGTGAAACTTAAGTATTGCTTTTCTAGGAATTTAAAATACTTTCTGTTATTAAATCCTGAGAGGATTGAAGCACCTGCATTGATAATGCTATTGGTAAAACGGCAATTTTTAACTTTGGATAGCAAAATAACTAATTTTAAGAAAACAGATAAAATTCTGTGAAAAGGATTCGAAGAAAAAAACATAAAATTAAAATTTGTGTTATTAAGATTTTAAAAAATACTCTGTAAATACAATACATCTATCTGAACAGCATTTGTATCTTTTTATGGTACTTTTAACTCCATGGATATTTATTTTTGATCCTTGATTATTTTTTTTTATTTCTTTCACCTTTGTTGCTGAATTATTCTTTTCAATTATGTAGATTATATATAGTTTGCACTGTTTTATTAGTTTGAAATAAGCTTCAAACTATTAAAAATTAATTTCATTTCAATTTTGAATTAACAAGTGGCAATATCATTTTTTTTTATTCTTTTCCAAAAATGAATCAATTAATTCATACCAATATTAATGATAAAATATTTAAAATTTATCATTAAACTTTAGCGCTCAACAGTTGTATGGTGAAGAAATTCTCTCTGAAAAATATAAAAATAAAAAGCATTTTCTAAACTCTAGCATTTTCTTTTATGAAATATTAAGTGATATAACCAAAACTGCATTTCAAAATTTCACTTTAAAGGATAGTCAGGCAGTTATGAAATTAATATTACCCACATATGAAATAAATGTATTTAGCTTCCAGATAAATATTCTTTACAGTATTATATTATCTCCACATCATTTATCGGCATGAATTTTGCACGATTATATCAACGATAATTTAGATTCGATTATTTTCAATAAATCTCTTTAAGACAAAAATTATACAATTTTTATATACAGATAATGCAAATACAATATTTTAAAATAGATTAAATTTTTAAGTAAATAAAAATTAATTAAATTTTTTAATATTTTCTTCGATAATTTAAAAAAACTTAACTTAAAAATGCCATTTTAATGTCACATTAAAATCACTCAAAATAATTTATAAATAATAAGATTTAAATATTTGTAAATTTTTAATTTTTTATGCATATTTTATAACAATAATTCTTACTAAATTAATTACTGCATTTGTACACAAGAGCCCTACTATAATAATAAAATATAATTGGCTGGCATATTATACCTGTTAGATTTGAAAGAAAAGTTTTGAAAATTAAAAGTAATGACAATCGAATCACATTTAAAACCTCATGAAAAATTCCAATACATGAGACAATAAGCTTTTATTTGCTTTAATGTTTTTACTAAAAAAAATTCTCAAACATTAAACATCTCAACAATAAAAAACAAATTCATTTTTAAAAAAAAATCAACAACATTCATTTTCCTGCTTATTTAATCAATGATTAATCATTATTTTCATAATATTTAGAAATCTTATTGATATTTGAAGCATTTTTACATACTGAATGATATATTTTGAACTATTAAATAGTACTATTTAAAAAATATTATTTAAAAAATGCTAATTAAAATGTTATTATCTATCAATCAATGCATACTATTGCATACATTGATAGATAAAAAATGCTATTATCTATCAATACATGCAAGAGCAAAACATATTCTGCTAATAGAAAATTTAAATTGAAATAAGTTGTCAGACTTCATTTATATAGGGTGAACTGAACTGTTTTGTTAAATTTATTTGATATCAAATATTTCTAAATATGAAAGCATTTAAGAATACTTTTCGGATATAAATGTCTAAAACACACCATAAGCTTTTGAATTTATTAATACAGTGAAGATTAAGATCATGTTAATGAGTTGTTCTTTGAATGTTCTTTGCATTGTTGAATGTTCTTTGCTTTGTTTCAATGAAATGTTCTTTGCATAATGAACATTTTCATGATGAAAATAAGTTGACTTTCGTTTAATTAGAAGAGTGATTCTCAAAAACGACCTACAGTTATATTTGCCAAAATAATTATTTCTGAGCAATAGGAAGTTTAATTATGTCGTTAATGAAATCTCATGACGAAAATATTACTGGAATGAATATTTTTTTTTCTTATTTTATATCTAAGTCAAACTGATTGTCATTCTTTCATCTAATTTTCCTTATTTTTATTCATTAAAATCTATATTTTTTTATGTACAGATTTAATGTTTGCTATATATTGCATAAAATTCCAAAGAAGGATTGATTAACTTAGCAAAATTGATTCTATTAACAGGAAATTAAAATGTAAATAAGATGTCAGATATCGTTTATATTTGCAGAAATTAATTTTTTCCTTAATTTATCGGATACTGAAAATTTCAAAATATCAAATAATTTAAATGATCTACAAAATGAACTTTTTCGTTTCCTTCGAACATATCAAAAAATCCTAAACTTTGAGTCCCTACACAAAACAGAGTTTCAGAAGTTTTTATACTGAACATTTCTTTAAGATTCTTTATTATTATTTAACAAAAATAAAAGACAAAATACCTTGAATTAAAATTTACATTGCGAGATTTAAAGTAGAAAGAATGCGATTTATGAAATGCGCAAAAAGAAACGAATGAAAAAACGCAAAAATCGTTTGAAATGATTTAACAACCAGCTGGAGTAGTCTCCCTAAAAATCTTCTCACATCTTCTTTACTAAAGATGTTACACCAGAGATTGCCTTGCATATTTGATTACGTCCCTCTATGCAAGGCAATAGTTAGAATCTATAGAATCCAACTATTAACACCAAAGTTAATATTCCATAACTATGGAATATTAATCTTTGGCGTTAATTTTCCATTTTTCTGATTCTATAGTTGGATTCTTGGCGAGTTTTTTGCCGATTAATTCCTTGCGCTTGGCTAATAGTTTCTGAAATTCGAAATTGTGTTTCAGAATTACTTTTTCTCAATTTATTAACACAAAAATTTGATTCAAAACTCATCTTTTAGTCGTAAAATCACATGCAAAATTGTATATATTAAAATCATTGCTTTGTAGACCTATCTGTTTACATGATTCTGAAAATACAGACCGACACACTGTTAACTCCTTGTTGAATTATTATAAGAATTTGATGTGTATATCTGTAAGTGCCTACCTACAGGTGTTAAATTTGTGCACCAAATTTTGTTAAGCTAGCTCTCGTCGTTTTATATTTATCATGTTAACATATATTCAAACAGACAGACAGAGAGATTTCCTCTGAATGAAGTTTACTCAAATTATTTGACAAAAATATACAAATTTAGAGTAAAATCTGTATACCAAATTCTCTCACAATTCTAGCTACAAAGCATTTTTGAAATAGTTACTTCTTCAATAAAAAGTATGAGCAAAAGCAGTTTAAAATAGAATAAAAATGAATCGAAATATATACAAAATATAACCTTATTACAACACGTTAACATTTCAAAAATTAGCTTTTCGGGGTGAAAATACAGGAATTCTGAATGGGAATTTCCAGACACTGACTAAATCAGAAAAAATAATAAAAAGGTTGCATATTTCATATTTACAAACATAAACAACTCAAATAAAATAAACACATATAAAAAACATAAACAGAACAGAATATCGCAAAATAAACGATATGAAAATATTTCCTTGTTGCCATTCTAATCACATATTTCCTACCGAACAATAGGCTGAAAAACAAAATAACGCATCTAAGCAGCCACCAGGAAAACCTCTGATGTAACCCATTCGCATCGATAAATTCCATTTCCCATCACAGTTAGATCTGCTATTGCATGATAAAAAAAAGGGGGCTGAAAAGCAAAACTTCGATATCCGCTTATAGCATTCTCTCTCTTTCCAGAAAAGATCTTTCAACCCATCCATTCATCAACTCTCTAAATATCATCCTTTGTCTTCATCCACTTTTTTGCTACTTATTTTTACTCTTCATCATAACTGACAGCTTGCGGAGTATGAACAGCTTCTAAACCAGAAATGGCAACAACTGTACTCCGGAAATAGAGATACAGAAAAACCATTTTGCGAAGACCAATCAGCGTGGGGCTCTTGCCTTTTATCTAATCACGGGATAGTCTCTTAAGGTTAGCGTGGGACAAACTTTCCCCCAAACTTGTTACTTCCCTCCAAAGACCCTGCCAATAGATGTTGGCAGATATAGAAGTGAAGTGGCCCTTAAGGAGGTCTGCATTAGCGCACGGCCCTGTATGCTTCATTAGGCTCGTTACAGTCACAGGTCATCGAGAATAAGTGGGTTGGAATGGTGAAAGGATTTTTCCAGAAAAGGCACGGCCCCTGAATCTAACCGCCGCTGCATTCTTTTGAAGGTGAATGAATTTTTTATTTTTTTCTTCTTGTTCTTGGCATGTTTCTTTTTCAGTCAGTTACGAGTTAGCAGTGCAGAAATACAACAAATCTCTAATGAAAATAAAAGAGTTATACTTTGTCTTCGTTTGCTTCATTTTAATTGCACTGTAACGCCAAATGATATATTGTGGCGAAATCAAGAAATTGTGCAAAAGACATGATTAAATTGCGCTGTTTCTAATTTATTTTTATGTTGGTTAATGTATCATAGCGGTGTTTCATTAATCTCACATTTTACAATGTTTCAAAGTTATTGATTTCCTTATATGGCCCTAAATTTTAAAATTTTGTGATATGATTTTTTTTATTTTCTGTATTTTATTCATTTTTATGTCAATTAATTTTATTTATTATTAATTGAATGGGTTTTTATTTATTTTCTCTTAGAACAAACCTTATTCTTTGTGCAGTATAGTCCTAACAAGACTATTGCATCAATAAACTCTACATACCTGCCTACCTAAATTGTGTTAAATAATTTATAATCCAAAAGTTTGCAAAAGGTATAATAATTATTTAATTATACCAATTATTGTTAACATTAAAATGAAAACAAAATGGATCTTTTCATTCAAATATTTTTATGTTTATTTTGTGCTAAAATTTTGATAAAAGTGAAGTCTCATTATCTGTTTTTCTTTTTGAAACAATATAAGTTATTTTTCCTCCTAATGATGAAAAAATAAGGATATTTCATTAGTAAATCATAATTTCATAATATATCAATAATGTTGTTTAACAAAAGTTATATAAATGGAACATTTTAATTTGAATACTTTCACAGTTCATATTTTCTTTTGTTCCTTCGATTAACTATTAATTTAAAATTAAAATATCGTCTATAATTCAAATTTATTCTGAATTAAAGAGAATACTAAATATTACAAGATTTTTTTTTATTCCTAACAATGTAAAATTAGTTCTACCGTATGTCTTTAGTGATTGAAAGTGAATAATTCTTCATGCTCTATAATGAATTCCAACAAAAAGGCTTAAAAAATTTTCATTTCTAGAAATAAAACTTTCAACAAATTGAATTTTAATTGTATTTTTCAGTTAAAAGTGTTATTGTGCAATTCTGGAGTTAAATGTATTGTTTAGGGAAGTTTTTTGTAATTTATTTATTGAATTTATAATTTTCAGAATTATTAAAAATTTAAATTGTAACGACTGATACTTAATTTATTGAAATTCCTTTATTTTTATATTCTTGTATTATTTATCAAAACTGCTAAATCAAATCTCCATTGCCATTTTTGTTTTTAAAAATTGTCATTTGCTCTTGCTGCTCTCATTTTCGAATTAAATTTCTCTTTTATTTAAAGAATTGGATAGATTAAATATAATTGGATAAATTTAAATTATAACGTGATTTCGTCAATGTTTCTCTGAATTTGAATAGATCAACAGTAACACATTCGATGAAACATATTAGAATGAAAATAATTTCGTAGAATAAAAATATACTTAGATAATTAAAGTTATTCCAAAACAAAATATAAATAGCAATGAATTTCAGTTCAGTGATGTATTTCTAAAATATATTATATTATTTATTCTTTTATATTATGCATTCTATTCATTTCTTTACAATACCATTCAAGCTTCGCACCTAAATCAACGTATTATTTTTAAAGATGTGAAAAAATTATATGTCTAATAGTATTAAACTTACAGGAGTAATAGCATTTAGCTTCAAATAATATTACTGGTTTGAATTTGATATATATATGAAAAGGCAATAAAAATCAAAAAATGCTACGCATTAAATCTTTCTGACAACAAGTAACACTTAATTTGTTTTATACTACTTTTACTAATGTAAATTACAAAAGTCTTTTCCTTTTCTCAAGTGATACGATCTTGTCTTATAACTTAAAACCAGATCTTCTAATTATTGTAATAAACCTAGTCTCATTATCATACCAAAATATTTACTTCAAAATCTCTCAAAAATACTTTGAATAAAGGCAATATCAACAATTATTTACGTATTCGAAGGTTCCTGAATGCAAATTAGATTATGTGAAAATAGAATTTTTTGTGCTATCAAAAATATTAAAATTATATCAATATAAAGATCTGTTTAATTAACATAAGATTAGAAATAGTTCAGATTCATTTAAAGTGCAATATGTATATAGAAAAATCTATAATAATTATTGTACAAAATATGCATTCATTTCATATTCAGGCAAGCCAGCTCAACCTTTTAATTCTAAAGTATTAATTTGGCTCCCAAAAACGAATGCTGTAGCAAGAAAAAAGCCAAACGCCGCAGCAAAAAAAAAAAAAAAAAATCGAGCAGTAAAGCATTTACAATATTTTCAGGAATTATAATACCGAAAGGAAATAAAAGAAAGTGAGTTTTGAAACGCTTAAAGTTTAACAGATTTAAATTAATTTTATGATATATGAAAATGCAAAAGGCACAATAAATATAAAAATACAGCATATAACAAATGATTACAAATAAAAATAAAATTCTACAGGAAATAAAATGAATTTTACAAATGTAAAACATATATAAAATATTATGGTGTATCTTATAAATATTATTAATCATAACGTGAAATTTAACTAGTAACTTATTGTCTACTTCGGACTTTGTCGTCTGTATGCAAATGTAGCAAACTGGACGATGGATTGGCAAAATTTAGATTATACAAATATAAATCGTCGAATTGTTAAAAATCTATCGGAAGAATTATAAAATGCGCTATGGGAGTAATTCGAACACATTATTTCTCTATAAATGCTTATCTTATTAAGACTAGCTGGTTTTCTTTTATAAACACTACATCTTATGTATTCCTGCAAAAGCAAATTTATCTATATCTATACTTATAATAAAGTTCAATGTGTGTGTGCGTGTGTTGGATCTCTACAAGCCAGATAGTTCTACCTACAACTACCAAATTGGGCACGTGTATAGTTTGTAAGCCGGAAATGCATCTCGAAGCGATTTTTTTTAATTTTTAACTAGAATTATACTTAATTAAAAATTAAACGAAATATTGGCGTTTCTCAGCTATAACTTCCGAAAATATTGCAGGACAAAATTGATTTTTACACCTATTCAAGTTCAAAAAAAATCTTTTCAGTGATACTGATGTTTTAACTAACAAATTAAATTTCTATTTTTAATGAATTTTTTAAAAATAATTTTATTATATGTTTCAACAATTTATTTCGCGCGAAATAAAAATAAAATTTAAGCGGTATGAGCGCGTTGCAAATTATTGGGAAAAAAATTAACTAAAAAAATTAACTCAACGCGTTACCATCATATTGATAAAATCTCTAATTAAAAAATAAGTTAATTATCATTCCAAATTAAATATATAAAAATACAATTGTCTGTATGAAATGAAATAAATATGAAACATGATATTTTTTTGAAAAATAAATGCAAGGAAACGTTTTGTATGATCTCTCACAATATCTATATTACTAATTTAATTAAACAGTTTTATTTAAAGCAAATATGGTTTAATTCGTACAAGGTATCTACCTTAATTAGAGCCTAACAGCTAATTTTTAAACCTTTAGTAACAGACCGACAACTGTTAACAAATGGTCTAATCAAAATTAAAAAAAATTATTTTATATAATTTGAGCCAATAAATGCTGATGAATTACGAATTTTAAATTTTTACATACATCTTGTAACTCATATTTAATAAAATATTCTTAAGATGTTAATATTTTAAATAAAAAGAGTTACACTCTAATCAACTAAATCTGACCGACTTATGAAAATTTCAACATCACTATTCTATAAAAACGGGTGATTATAGATCTCTTCATTGACCGTCTCAAAGAAGTCATGCATGTCCCAGAGTTTCTCAAGTGTGATTGACCTAGATTATGAAAATGTTGATTGTTCTAATTTTGTAGTATTCAAAACGTAATAAATCGGTCAGATTTGAAAGAAGAAAATAGAAACGTTTATTTATTTAAGAGTTGGAGAGTCAAGAATATCATGGAAAATATGATTCCTTAGGAATAAAGGACTGTGCAAAATTTAAACTTCATCATTTTGAAATATATTTATAAAACGAATAAAAATATTATTATTGTCGGAGTTTATATTCTTTTAAAAATACAACTGCAACTGAATTTTTCATTGAATCCGTGTAATTTTTGTTGAATAATCCTTGAGATACTATAAATTATGAAAATTACTCAGCAGTGCACATAAGACTTCAATGTCATGCGATCCTGCTTTCAGTTTTTGAGACGTGCTAACATTCATTAAAATACGTTTTTATATAAATTGTAGTTTCATTATTATCACTTTAATTTAAAATTGAATTTTACGGGCATTATAGAAAATTTGAGAGAGAGAGGGGCGTAATATAATGAATTGAACGGCTTAAGGCCTACATAATAGTATAAGTAAATAATGACAATCAATTTGAAGCTTATAAATATTTTGTTGAAAGACCTATTATAAGAACAAGTTACATGAAATATTAACTGAACATTTTAGTAAGCATTAATACTGACGAACCGGCGGGTCACTAAAGGCGGTTAGTTTTCAATAAGATACAGTGAAGGCGGAGATTATATTTACAAAATTATTCTGTCTGGTTGATAGAAATCTAGCAGGATGATCTTCAATTCGCAGTGGTAATATGGAGTACATTTTAGTGTATAAATCATTCTTCACTTTAAAAAAATTATTGAATCTATGTGTATTATTTCTCATTTCTTTCTAAAATCAGGCAAACACATTCTTCCTTTTTTCGAAGAAAGGTAATTTAATCTACATCCTAAGATACTTCCAGTAAACTGATAAAGTTATATTATGTTGCATTATTAAATGTAGATCATATACTGTCAAAATATTATGTGATGGATAATTAAGCCATTAGTTATGAAAAATCATTAGCCTAATTTATGAAGTTATAATTGTAAAAAAACTAATATATTGTTTTAATTAATCAAAACCGTGAAACTTTTAACAATGACAAGATTCTCTAAATGTGTATTTAATATTTTGAATTTAGAATTTTGATTTATGTTATTAATTATTCATGCAACAATTGCTTAAAATTGATATGCATCTTTTGGAACACACTGTAAATAAAATAAATGTAGAGAATATCATTTACTCTGATATATTAGTTTGGATATCACAATGCATTCTGTAGGGAAAAAAATTAAATTTATTAAGGGGATGCTGGACTTAGAAATGAACAAAATGGACGAAAGTATTAAATTTTATTTTTATCATTTCATCACCAAAATATGTGTATTATATTCAACCAAAATAGTCTCATAAAATGTGTTGTTCCATAAAATAATTATTTGAATGGTCTAGAAAAGAAAAGTACATTTATATGACTTTTTTCAAAATAATATTGTAATTAGATTAAAATTTCTTTGAAATGCTTCAGTTGTCTTCATTTATGTAGAAATTAAATAGAATTGATAATAAATACTTCGATTAAACATTTAAAAAATATAGGGTATGTGCTTTATATTTCGAGATTTTTTTAAATAGTTGAAAGTCAATTTTAGTTCAGAAAAACATAAAATTCTCGTGAAAATTGAGTATGCGTACATAAAAATATTTCCAAAAAATTAACTAGTTGGTATTATAAAATCATATACTGTATTGTTCCAAATAAATTTATATTGAAAAAGCATAAGAAAAAAAACAATAGATTTAAAAATATTTCAAAATATTCTTTCTTTTAATTTAAAAAAAAATATTTCATTTTAATAAGTTTTTTAAGAATTTTAATGTATTTATATTTTAATACACATGCATAAAAAAATTTATAACCCTCACGGTCGCAAAGGTGCCTAAAAGAGTCTCCTGTCTCTTGAAGTATTTAAAGATAGTAACGATAATATGTGTAGTCTCAAATATCAGAACTATCTTCAACTAAATAAAAATACACAGCGCTGTCGTATACTTAAGAACTCGAATATCCTTTCTTAAAGTTTTATAGCGGATAAATTTCGCAATTTTCCGGCGTCAATGACTCCGCGTCAAAGTGAACCTGGTAAGTTTCGAGTCATAAGTCCGGAGTCATTGAACGAGAAGAAACGAAAAGTGTTCTGTTTCGGTAATTAGGGATTACCCGTGTCAGCGAAAGAGATTAATGATAGCAGAAATCAATAATCCTTATTGCGAGTATATAAATTCCGAACCGAGAAAAGTCTTCTGAAAGGAATCTTTCTGGGGTCGCGACAATAAAGGAAAGAACGAAGGTCGTGTCAGTGGTTGCCGATACCAGGAATTCTTAAGCATGCCCCTTTTTTTTTTTTTTTTTTTTTTTTTTTTTATTTCACTTGTTCCACAGATTCCGAGATCTCAGATTCGTTAGTTATTGAGAAGGATGGCTTCTTCAGGAAAGTATTTCTCATTTTGTGCCTTGAGATGATTTCAAATTAAATGAGAAATTCTCTGGCACTTAAAATTTTTTCCTGTCGGATGATATAGTTATCTGTCTTATATATACAGGTGGTTATCAAAATAATGGAAGCACTTGTGAATAAAAGTGACATTTTTGGATACACTTTGTAAGCATTAAAATATAATAATAGTCACCAGTTTTTTCTTAGAAATAGCAATGTATATATTCTGGTAATATGTGTCAGCTTTATTGAAGATCTGTAATTCTTGTATTTCTTTTCAAAAGCTTAAAATGTTTGACCTCTCAGATTTTCAGAGGCCAAATTGTAAGAGCCCGTCTAGCTGGAACAAGTGTGACCGAAACATCCCAATTTTTATGCATTTCTAGAGTTACGGTGTCTAAAGTCATGACATCAGACACACAGTGCGGCAAGGCAAGCTCGGAAAAGCAAAATAGTGGGCCGAAAAAGAAGCTCAGTGAAAGAGACCGACGGATAACGATGCAGATTTTAATGTCTAAAATGCAAACAACTGCAGCAAAAGTGACCACAGAGCTCAATGCCCATCTGGATTCTCCAGTGACAGTGATTACAGTTGGAAGGCACCTTCTTAAACAGAACATTTATGGAAGAACAGCAATTCCTAAGCCACTTGTCACAGTTGTTAACGATAAACGTCGTTTACAGAGGTGTCACACTCACAAAACCTGATTGATTCATAAGTGGAAGAAAATAATATGTTCTGACGAATCGCGTTTCACAATTTTCCCTGCAATAGGATGGGTGCACGTTTGGACGAACCTGCACAAGCTCATGATCTTGATTCTCTAATCCCAACTGTTAATCAAGGAGGTGGATCTATCATGATATGGGCAGCCATGTCGTGGTTTTCTGCTAGACCAATCCTAACCCTAGATCGCTGGGGAGAAGTATAGAGAAATTTTAGCTAACCAGCAAATATTTTAAGAAATGTTAACTATCCTATTACGCAAACTTTATTTCTTGCAAGAGATGGAATTTTCCAGGATGATAATGCACCTGTCCATACCACGAGACTTGTCCAATCATGATTTGATAAGTACAAGGATGAGGTTAAACATCTGCCTTGTCCCGTACAGCCACCCGACCTCAATATAATTAAACCGTTATGGTCTATTTTAGAGCTTTTAATACGGAATCGATATCCTCCACCAGCATCTCTCCAAGAACTTTCATAATATCTCCCAGAATAATGGTACAATATTTTCTCTAAACACTATTTAACACTTGTATGAATCGATTTCATAAGTGAATCCAAGCTCTATTACATGCCAAAGGTGGTCCTACACCATACTAATAAAGGATTCTTTATAAATCTAAGGTTTATAAGGTTTCCATTATTTTGATAACCACCTGTATATATTTTTTGTTATTTTTACAGTCTACTTGTTGCACTAAACCTAAGATTTTATGTTCAGCCTTAATTCATCTATATACATTTAGGTTGAGAAAGAGAAACTTGGAGAAACATGAATATGCACCATACTAAGTAAATTTCGTCATAGGTTGTTTAATTGCGGATAAAAACTACAAGTGGGCATGTAGCCCACAGTGGTGAACCTGTTGGAAGAAA
The DNA here is from genome assembly GCA_026543865.1 of Argiope aurantia. Classification (NCBI taxonomy): domain Eukaryota; kingdom Metazoa; phylum Arthropoda; class Arachnida; order Araneae; family Araneidae; genus Argiope; species Argiope aurantia. The sequence goes on from JAPMOR010109991.1 coordinate 307,523, forward strand.
TAAATTCACATTCATTAATCCGTACTTATAACAAGAAATGCTGCCATTATTATATATGCAAATCTCGCAGTGGAGAGGGAAGTCTTACAAACTGCTTGACACACGCCAAAGTTGTGGCACGTGTATGCAATAGCAGATGCAATTTGGGTAACTACTTCTTAGCAGATTCTAAGGAAATTTTATATAAGTGACTCTTGAGGTAACATCATGAAAAAAAAATCATCTCTACTTTTTTTGTTCTTTTTTGTCACTTCTGATATTCGCATAACCCATTAGTAGCTTTATATTTAATATTCGCTTAATATTTTTGTTATGTTCTCTCACAAACCGAAATGAAAAGTTTAGAGTTTGATGTATAATTAAACTTCTGCAATTATGTATCATGATACTAATGTGGGATAGACTAAAATCAGAATCGATAATCCGAACTTCGATCTCAAGAACCATGTTAAAATCGTGACAAATGTTCTGAAATGTCATTCCTGTAAGAGCGCTTTCTATTTATGCATCTTCTCAAAAAATTTTAAAGGATGTTGCTAGTCATAATGATGCAGTCATGATATTTACGATATTTAACCTTTAATTTTTTTGTCTATTTCATTGTTCTAGTTGAAATTTATTCAGTGTTATAGAAATCATCAGGTAGGTGAAAGTTAAAGGCTGTCCAACAAGTTTGGTTACTGACAATGGAATTTTATTCCACAAAACACATGAACCAAAGTTAGTGAAAACACAATTGAAGATTACAAACTTGTAGAACAGCACAAAAGTAGCAGACAGGAAATCACTAAATAGAAAACACCTACAAATAGAGAATTAAGTCTGCAATCAGCACCTTAAAGAAAGAAGTGACCAATTTATAGTCTCCCAATGGGGAATGGAATTTTCTCTAAAGATTTTCAGATATATCAACTTTTAATAGCTATATTGCCATAATTCTTCTAATTTCTAGAACCTTCATTTTTGATGATGAAGTCGACAAATTGTCTCCAAAGTAGATGGCACTGACTTCGCATTCATTCAGAATTTATTAAGACCAGAAAATTTCTGTTTTCAACGATGATAGATACATTGCAACAATAATCATTTCTTATATATCAAAAATAATAATGCCATATTATTCTAATCGATACAATATATCCCTAAATACAAATGAAAGGCATTGAAATTTCGGACAGTAAGGATGAAATGATAACATGGTCTTTCAACCGTGGAAATTGTAAGATTCTGTCTAATATTATATCTCGTGTGAGGCCTGGTGCATGCTAAACTTGCTTTAGAAGGATGTAAATTTTCTTATATTGACATGCCATTTAAGTTTAAAGAGCAGAAATTCATGTGTCAATTTTATTATTTTAGGTTGACTCAAAATATCACCGTCAGCCTTAAAAAACAGTCATCGTTTTATTTCAAGGAGAGACGGTAATCTTAATAAAAAAATAACCTGTATACATAAAGTTTTAGGTATCTCCAGTATTTATTTCTAGTTTCATTTTACACAAGTTTTGAAAATGGTTACAAATAGAATAAAAACATTCAAATTCATTTTTATGAAGCATTTCTTTAAATGTTCTGTATTTTTAAAACTTTAAAAAGCCCAAAGAATAGTTATTAAGAGGTGTTTACCAAAAAATATAAGCCCATTTATATTCTATTCCCAGTCCACCCTGTTTTTAATAATGCTAAGCTATTGAATTATGCCTATTTATAGCAACACAATTTATACCTCTGAATAAAAACACTTAATATGATAATTCGGTGTAAATATTAAAAGATAAAAGAAAACGCTTAGTTCAAAAACTTGTTGAAATTCAAGCGAAAAGCGTATTTTTTCCACATGAAAGTTCTTTCTTTCTTTCACCCAACTTCCACAAAGCAAAGATGCATAATTTTTCCTTTTTGGCTTTTTGTTTTAATTAAGTTCGTTGAGTTGTTTACCTCTTCATCTAATATTTACTTCCCCTATTTTAGGAAAAAAAAAGAAGAAAAAAAAAAGAAATCGGTTTTGCTTAATTGCGTTTTTATATTCTGTTTTAAGGAGAAGGAACGGAAGGCAATACAAAAAAGTGTGTTTTTTTCTCTTTTGAAAAAAAAAATGGCAAAGGAAAAAAATTGTAATTAAAATTTTTGAATCGTGGATATTGAAGTGAAGATCACTGTAATCTACATCGTTATTATTTGTTATGAGACCATAAACTCATTAAATCTCGAATTTCCAACTAAATATAATTAGTATAAAAATTCAAAAAATATATTACGGTTTTAAGTGTTTATCCCGATTTTGGCATATAATTATATCCCGTTATTGACATATGATTGTGAAGAAGATATATTAAGAAATTACATCCCACATACAATTTTGAGTTTTAAATTTCATTATAATTTTACGAATCGTTCTGCTTCACGTTGAAAATGGATTTAATTTATTGTTTGGTCGTTGAGGAAATCACACAGAGTATGTCAAAAGGACGTTTATAAATTTTGAAAATTAGCCAGGGTCATATCAACCCGGCACCAACTTTTTATCAGGTACACAAAATTGATAAAGACTAAAAATATCAGCTAATCGGTATTATATACTAGATTGAAACTTGCATCAGCCTCATTGGTTTTTGATTGGATTATACTACATTAATTTACATATAAAGCATTGGCTCTGTATAGACTTTTTCTCCTTTCTATCACAGCTATACTATTTCCATATAACATGTTTTTTAACTATGTATATTTCATCCCCAACTCAAGAAATGGAACCCTTCCTTAAAGCTCTTCCTTTTTTTTCCTCTCTTCCACCATCAGTTGCTATCCAAATCAAAGCTACCGACATATCACCATCAGTTCTTCTTCCAAAAAATTCTAAATTCTAATATGGAATTATAATCATCTCAGTATTAGCTAACAGTTTCAGTGCAATTGCGAGAAAGTGTACTTATCGAATACCTACTTTCAATTAGATGGATAAAGAATCAGTTACCGGCTGTATCAGGTCCGTAGAATATCATTATCAATTATATACCTGATACTAGAGTACTAAGCAACTCCTCTTAAATATTTAGAAAAAACATGTTTATAGTTAAAAAAAAGAAGCCAAAAACGTAAAAACTTACCACTGAAGAAGGTGTTATGTCTGTCAATTAAGTAAAAAAGATGTTATATAGCGATTTATTACAGCCTATAAAACAAATAAGTATAAATATATATCATATGAAGTGTACAACACATATTTAATGGAATACACATTTTTAATAGCTCAACAATCCATTTGAATAAATAAAAAGAATATAATAATAATAAACTGTATAAATTTACAATAGCTCAACAACCCTTTGTATAAATAACAACAATATAAAAATAATAATAAGTAATAATTTACAATTGCTCAACAATTCATTTGAATAAATAACAATAATATAACAATGATAAACTGCACGAATTTAAAACGAGTAAACAACTATTTCTATAAATACCAACAATATAAAAATAAAATATTATTTGTATAAATGCAAAAACTAAGTAAAGTGTTATCTGAACAATCGGTATAAACGTTTGTTGTTGATACTGCATCTTACTTACGGTCATATCTGTTTATCGTCTTGTAAAGTTATAATTTATATCTAGTGGCAGGGATCACCCCAACACTTTCTCACATACTATCTCATAAAGATGTTAATCCTCCTATCCTCACATTAAATTAATGCTCTGGGGTAAGACTACGAATGGCGAACAATAGCGAAATATAGAACTTTGTCCTACATCTAGTATTTTTATTGAAATCTATCATGCGATATTTGGTGATTAATCCCTGATATGCGGGTATCTAAAACTACACTGGTATCTAAAAGTCGAATATGTATTTTGGGCGCCCTTTTTCCAACCCATTTAACTTAGAACTAAAGTTGCAGTCAAAGATCATACACCAAATATAATTTATTGAAGTCAGTGGAATTTTGAGTTATTGCGTTTACAAGTAAGTAACTAAACAGACCAACATAATGTCAACTCTTTGATCAATTTCTTTCAAAAATGGATACCAATCTGAGTTTTATAAGCTAAAATGTATACTAAATTTTATTTATCTAGTTATTTGCGTTTTTGTGTTTATCGTGCTCACTTGTACTTGGACAGATAGATTTTCAATAAAAGGTTTTCCTTCAAAATTTAGCAGAAATCAACAAATTTGATGTAAGGAACACATATCAAATTTCATCCGACTCGATTTTCTTTTTTATTTATAGCATTCATAGGCAGACAGACAGACAAAATTTCAAAAATATATATTTTAGAACTCTGAAACTTGAGCATTCTTCAAAATCTCGAGTTTGAATTTTTTTGATGATTATAATATTCCCTCTTTGTATACTTCGCATACAAGAAAATTAAAAAAAAAAATCATTGTTGGTCTATTTTGAATATATATATATAATATACACAAGAAATCGCATGCATTACCCCCCCCCCCCCACTTTGTCTTTCTGCTTTATACTCCATTCAAAATTATTTGTTCCGGTATACCGTATCTCTTAATTTTTGTTAAAGGCTTTTGAAAAGCCGTATATATATTTGTACTACAGATAAATTATTAACAAGATAATGTTATAAAACAAGATAATCTCCCATTTTTTTATTTTTATTTTTCTGGTCATGTACTTATGAAATAATTTCGTGAAATTATTGTTGCATTAATAAATTTTTATACTTAGTATAATTAATGAGATTCATAATTATGTTGCTTTGAATTCAGTTATTTACTACTTACATTTAAATTTTTCTAAATTGAGAATAAAAAAGAGAATTTTTTTTATAGAATCTAAAATGATTAGTATCATTTCTGTTTTAAAGAAATTGCGCACACCGTAAATATTAATTATTTATTCTTTTCAACAATTGGCAGAAAAGACACAATGTATTATAATAAACAAATTATGATAAATTATTTCTTTGAGACAGGACTAGATTTTCCTTTTCATTCATTTCCTGTAACTTCATTTATTAATTATGTTGGAAACGATATTATATAAAAACTTGATTATTTTGAAGTATTTTTAATTCGATTGCTTCAGCAAATTAAACATTTCTTTGTTTCCTTAAATCTCCTATTAACATAAAAAAATGTGTATTATTCGAATTTATTTTGGCTGATCAAATTAGAAAATTTGTAATTTTTCTTTCGGAATAATTTCAATTATTTAAATTCCTCTATAATTTTTATCCTTAGAGATAATAAATAATAATAGAGATAATATTTTTTAATATCTTTAGATCATTTGAAACATTTATATTTGTACAATGTTTTCAATTAAAACATATTAAAACGTTTCTTCCTTATAAGCATTGAAAGACATTAGTTGTGGATAATACTGCTTTTTATCTTTTATTATACAATAATACATTTAAATGATTATTCATTGTTTATTTATTAAAATTATCTACTTATTCATTGAAATTATTTACACTTTAATTACAATTATGATAACTTAATTAAAATTATTTGTTGAATATTTAATATTTCATAGAAACATTTAAAAATAAAATTAAATATTACTTTTCATTAAAAAATTGTCTATTTTTGTTATTTAAATTTGTTTACCCTGTTTTAGTGTTGAAATGGAATTGTTATTATATACGAATCAGCGTTGAATTAACAGCTTCCATTGCATTTACATCTATCAATTTATTTATTTTTTTAATTTAGTTGATGTGCCTGATTATATAATAGTGTACGAGAAAACACAAAGGCATAAAAATGATAAAGAAGAATTAAATATGTACTATAGTTAAAATGCGGTGAAAATTAAAACTAGTGCACAATGAAATCTGGTATGTCGTCCTAATCGCAATGATTTTTCAATGTTTATTACGAATTTAACCACATTTATGATTCTTTTTCTTAATAAATTATATAGAATTTCATAATAAACATTTTCTAATGAGAATGTAGATTTTAAGTGCTAAGAAATAGTAAATGTGCAGGATGTTGCATAAGGGATGAGATTGCAAAATCAAAAGGGACAGAACTCCAATAATTGTAAACTAAGAATTTACTAAAAAAAAAGAAACTATCGAAGCATCCAAAAATTTATCGATCATAAAAGTCATTTTCCGTACACCCATGCCACTTCTTTTGTCATTACAGATCCAGAAAGCCATCAAGAAGATCTTAATCCTCGATTCATTTACATACTGGACGAAGCAGTGACAAAAAGCAGCGCGTTAAACTTAATCGACCGTAGAACTTTAAATTAATAATACTCTCATTTGTTGCCTTAATTACTTTTTATTTCAGGTTCGTAGATTAGGTGAAGTAATAATCATGATTCGGCATTAAGCCATTTTTGAAACTGCTCCGTGCAAACTCATTGAATTTTTCGTCCACTAAACTGACTCTCTTGTTTGTCATTGCGTCCCCCAACTAATGGTCTTGTTACAAAAGCAAAATGCAAATTCAGTCCTGGTGCTTTTTGTTCTTTATCAGGATATTTTTTGAATGGCTTCCTTAATGATGCTTTGCAATGGGGAAATTATTTTTACCATCTCGATCATTAGCAGATCCATGAGATGTATTTATTGACAGAGCACAGGTACATTTGGAGATGTTCATTCTTTCCCACCCCCATTCTCATTTCGCATGAAGTTTCTGTCCCTTAATTATCTTAGTTGGTAAAAATAATAATTTAAAGAAGAATTATTTTTTTATGAAAAATTATGTCTAAAATTCTTATTTTAATTCTTTGAGAGATAGTTCATTCATGTAAGGAATGTAAATATTTAGAATAGAATTAAGATATATGTGTAATAGTTTCCGTGCTCAATTTTTGCTGAATAGTCAATAGAATTAGTACAGAATAAATTTTGTAAAGAATATAAACCAAAAATGAGCAGTAGATTAATTTCCATTTTCTTTTAAAATGTTGAAAGGGCGTAGCTCACAGATTCGCTAATTAACGCAGAAAAGATTTATAATTTTTGAAAATATGCATGATTGATTTCTTTCGAATGAGAACTAAGGAGAATTTGTGCGAATTGAAGAGCCAGTTATTCAGCACAAAAGAATACGGTTAATATTAGTACTTTGATTTTAAAGGATAGCTAAATTTTTCCTAAATGTAAGAGATGGTCGCTTCTCCATAGTCACTGTTTCCCATGAACAATTCTTTGTGCTTTTCGTTAAGATATACTTCATTAAGTGTAAAGAAAGATAGAGCGAGACCGAGAGAGAAATCTCCTCAAAATTTTCTCACGTGACCTCACAAAGATTTTGTTTTGTGAATTTTTAAGTGCATGACATTGACGAACCGTATTTAAATAGAGCTTATTTCTGCACAATTTTTGGAGATTAATCACCTAAAAAAGGTTAATGCACAAATACCAGAAAGTGAATGTGTATTTTGGACAGATTTTTCCTAGCCAGTTGAAACCAAAATTTGAAATTGAGCTACAATTATAATTAGAAAATTGCACACCAAATTTCATATATTTAAGCCATTGTGTTCTTTTAGATATCGGGCTTACATTTTTGTACAGAATGAAAACTTACCAATTTGGTTAACGATTCCCCGATACAAATAAAAAGGGCTGTTTCAAAAAATACGGATAAGATTATATTCGATGATGAATTAAACCAATTGATTGTTGACATGTTCCAGAAAAAATCTCCATTCCTGTTACGTATTGTATGTATTTAATGGAAACTAGTAATGTACGTGTATGCACAAGGTTACCTCAGAATTTTTATAACTTTTTTCGGAAACACTTGTAAATATGTTGAAGTAAATATTTTGTGTACTGTTTACTCAAATATTGAGTAACAACCTTAACATGATCTATTTTCTTATTTTAGTTAAGTAGCATTTATCACTATTTAGAAGTCCTATTTATTACATACAATATTTGGGAAAGAATATAATACTCATATTTCAAACTTTGCCTTGTAATTGCTCAGAATTCTATAAAAGGCTTAGATATTTAAAAAATGCGTATGTTCCATTCATTGCCAGTAATATATATAATAGCATAAAAGTCTAAACATATTTTCAATTTTACAACTATAAATTTCATTTTGTTTACATTTTTTTTATAAAAATATAATTAAAATCTATGATCTAATTTTTTTTAAATGCTCTGTAAAACAAACCCTGCTTCTATGCTAGGATTATAAGAGTGAACTTTTTTATGTCTCGTTTCAACCAATTTCGAAGAAAAATCCTCCAATCAATACGACGCGCAGACGTTTTTCATGATATCGGTTAATAATTACGGTGCAGCATTAAACTTTCGCTTTTAATGCCCGCTACCCTGGAGGAGATAAAAAAGCATGAAAAAAAATCCTACTGAAATCAGCTTTGGCACATGAAAAATGTTACCTTGATGTTACCAATATTTTTGTAATATCGGTTAATAATCAAGGATGCTCCTTTGCGTTGAATTTTAAATTTTCGTCTAGATTTTTCTTTTTCGAAATTCTTTTTGGAATGACCAAATCTCGTTGGATATTTGACCTTCAAAATCAATATTTAGGTTTGAATATTTGTCTAATTAAAAAAAAAACTGGCTTTGTACAAAAGGTGATAAATGTTTTTTTAATAAAAAAAAATTGGCCTAAATATTGTGATCACTTTTGTCTTATTTCAAAATAGGATGCCGTCCATAAAGTTTGGTAGATAGCTAAAGATACCTAGTTAGTATACAATAAAACTGCTTATTATGCAGTTTTCTACATATATAATTACTTTTACATATCAATAAATATAATAAGGCTTTACATAATTATTTACTTATTAGTTCTCTTGAATGAATTGAAAATATCTCTATAAAAATAATTGAATAACCGATAAAAAATAATTCATTAATGAAACATCTTTTAAATAAATATACTTTCCATCCAACCTCCCACTACCTACTGGAGGTAAATGCTTGCGGGACCAAAAATAAATTGATTGGCGCATATGAATCTTCCATCAAAATTTTGTGTTTCATTTTTATAAATATTAAATTTTATAATCGATTTTCACTGGATTGACGTGCTAGAATATTGAAATTTGATATATATCCGTTTTCTCCATGAAAATACATTAGTTTCATATTTTTAAACCTTAATTCTTGTTTAATGGATCAATTTATCAAATTTTTACTGTGTACACAATTTATTTTCCTTATATTTTTTATTATATAATATATTGGTGAAGTCATAAATATGAACTTCAGATTTAAGAGTAAAAAATAATTAAACATAAATTAATTTTACTTTTTTGCATTGCTTTATATTTGTAATTTTTAGACCATCAAAATAAATTATGATAGTGAATCATCTTGTAAATAATTACAAGATGATTCACTTAAAAATAAAGAAAGATATATATGATCTAATTATAACAAGAATTTATGATTAATTCCTATTTTTACTGTAATATGTCATTATTAAATAAGAATTGAATTTGACTCGAACCCAATGATATTTATTGAATGTCCTTTGTTTCCGGTTTCTAAATTCTGAAGTTCCAGTTTCTAATTTTTAAATTTCTATGGTATATTTTTTCTTTTAAATTTTTATACACCTACATATCCTTGTTGACGGTGCTCTTTTTTAATATTTTCCAAATTTTATTTATCTAGCAATCGATTAAATGGTAAAAATTGGATTTTCCTTAATTGACGCTGTTAAGAATTGAATTTATGAAAAGAAAACCGATTTCAAGATTCTTTACTTTTAATAAAATAAAATATACATGGAAACAAATAAAAAAAAATTTCATAAAATCTAATTTTTAGCTTAATAAAAGAGTTTTCATAAAAACTTTTAATTCAACATCAACCCAACTATTAAGTGATTTGAAAGCAAACATTAAATTAACTTTTCAGATATTAGACCTTGAACATATTTGATGCTAAATGTTAAAATATTTCATGTGGCAAATGGAGTAATATTTAAAAATGCGAGGATTTTTTGTTTGTTTGTATATATGTTTAATTGCATTTTAGAGGCATAGTGATTGAGATTTAAAACACATGATTAAATCACAGTTTCAATTTCTACATAACTTTCTTTCAGAAAAAGAAATGGTGAAAATCATTTTTTGTCATTTGAATCTTTTTTTCCCAATTTCCCTTTGAATAAATCAATGAAACCAACAATTCAAAATAACATTGTTGAAAATTGAATTTCAATTTGCGTGAGACATTTTTAATATTTGAGTGAGGCATGAAAAAAAAATCAGCAATGAAATATTTGTAATTGAAATTGCTAAATTTATCTCATTTAATGATAAGTTTGAATTTAAATTTATATAGCATCAAAACCAATATATTATAGATATTTATTGCACACGTTCGTTTTAATTTTATTTTATTATGAGAAACCTGTATTTCTACAATCTAAAATTAAATTCTAATTTCGCAATAATTTTACTTTTTTAAAGTCACAATAACAACATCATTGTTCCAGTTTTGGCAACATAGTTCCATTCAACAAATACATCCTTATTTAGCTTGAAGATACATCCTTATTTTTCTTTCTATTCTACAAAATTCTTTTTTCCTAAAATCCATTCTTCAATCCTACAAAAGACTTCTTTTTTTTCTATTAGATCAATCTTGCCATTAAACACAAAATAATACCAAACGAAAAACGAAATGGATTTCGGCTTCTTTAAATAAGGATGAAGAATTTCCATATTCACATTCTTTTGGAAAAACGACAATAGGCTTATAGAAAAATAAAAAGGATTTTAAATAATAGGCTGTCTTGTAGAGAGCCAAAGAAAGGAGAAAGGATCTTCCCAAAGCTGTTGAGGATAATCCACTGATTTAGACTGATCATTATTCAAGCGCGCATATTTTTTCTTTCTCGAGATAAATGTAATTCTTGGATCCTTTTTTCTGGAAGCAACTTTGCACTATAAAGTGCTTCAATTGCTTGTTTTTCTTTTCTCATCTAACATAGGCGGAAGTCGATTTTTAAAGAAAATGTCGAATATTGAATATTCTTAATTTTTGTTTTTTATGTTGATTCTTTGGGAAGATAAATATTATCTAAGCCTTTTATATAATCAAAGCGTTTATGTTATTTTCATCTGAATATGTTATTCACCCAAATTTTAAATTAAATTTTCTTACGTAAAATTTCTTAAATTAATATCTAATGAATATTTTTTATTCAAATTTGGAATAACAATTTCTATATATATTCAACAGTTTCTGAACTACTAAATATGAAATATGTTTACTTATCATATTTTATAGTCATTTTAATGTTTTAAAATAAAAAAAGAACTAAAAATGTTTTTATCAATCATAATCCTGTATTCAAAGTATGGATAGAAATAATTTTTCAATTCTGATTTTTTTAAAATTATTTCCAAATTGTTAAACCAATCACATGATAAACTTCTAAATTAGAAGGTATTTGCTTTTTTAGCTAAATACAACAGTCTTTCCAATTCTCAAGACATTTTTGATTTTTAACATATATTTTTGTTTTATAAATGTACTTTTCAATCTATTTTATGTAAAAATTCAAACATATATATTTTATTTTAACAGATTTATTTTTAAAGTTCAACCCGAACACAGTCACTTACTTTAAGATTTTCTCTTGTCAGTACAAAAGAGTTTTTATTCAATAAATTTCCTTCTAAAGAAATCTTTTGCTGAACCATCTATCTAAATCACTTTAATTTCCAATTTATTGTTCATTTTACGAAAATGATTTCGTTTAAACAAATATTTCCCTATTAATATTTTTACATTGTAATCTATTTGCACAATTTCTCCTTTATAATAATTAATAATCAAAATGCATTTTTTACAAAAAGTGTTTTTAACCGGTTCATTTTCTTATAATACATTATAAGTATTTTATAATACTTTTCATAAACATTTATACCACACATAGTCGTATATCAATAAAAATACTGAATTATGGGAATATTTTCAAACACCTGTTCGTTGAAAATCTTTTTAATTATTAAAAATGTTTAATAGCTTTAAAATTTAACTGAATCAAATGCGGAAAATCATTTAATATTTCTTTTTTCATTCTGCTTGTTTTCATGTTTTTGATATGTAATACCCAAAGAAATAAGTCTTCATTAGTAATAAATCTTCATTAGTGAAAACAAGGAGATTGGACTAAATTGCTTTAAATAAAAAATTAATTAAAATGAGTTTTTTGTATTACGCTAACAACTAGAATGCTTTGCGATTTTATTGATTTTTTTCTTTTACTTTAATAATTATTTTTGGTCTTTTTTTTTAACTTTTTAGAAGCCTAAACACACATGCACACAGACATTATTTTGAAGTTTTCAATGAAATTCTTTTTGAAATGCATTTTTCTACCAATATTCATGAATATATAGTATTATTACAGTATCGTATCACAAATTTATATAGCATGGAATTTATTTTCATTCCAATACGAATAAATTTTGTTTAGATAAAAATATTCACTACCTTTCCCTTTTTTTCTCTATTTTTCAATAAAAATTATAATTCTCTTTTATGTTGATTTAATTATAACGAATCTCATATGTATGCAAGGATCAAGGGGAATAATTGATTACCAGACATATTTTTATGCCCTTAATTTCATAAATAAATTATTTTTAAGCATCAGATTGCAAAAGCCATTAAAGACGTATTATTTGAATAGTCTTGCATATGTTCTTATCATTATGTATATGAGCCTTCCTATTGGAGAATAGTTCCATGACATTATAATCCCGTTAAAGCGTAACTATCCGATTTATCTATTTACTTCGAACTTTCACGGTAGGGAAACTTCACTTTTTTATTCATCTTGAAAAGTACAAAGTTATTAAACAGAATTCTTCTTCCTTAGCTCTCAACAATGGAAGGAAATCACGTGATTAATAATTTGACTAAGCAATCAAGATGATTTGAAGTTCAGGGTAACAATGCCATCTTTTATTTAATCCAAAGATCAAATTGTTCATCTTTGATTGAAATAGGGAGTATTTATAAATATTACCTACTGCAATGGTTGTTATAAATGGTTCTGCAATGATTCTTCTGCAAAATGTCTACACAGTTTTACTGATGATGGTCAACTCTCTCACTCCTGAAATCATTCGAGCTCAGGTACATCAAAATACTGGAATGCCTTCGTTTCTTTTTCAAATATAAGAAAAACACCTTTCCTCTTCAAGAACTGCAATGACAGACCGCAGGGTAAGGTACAGAAAATGACCTTGCTTAACTATATGCAAATGTAACTCTGAGGCATCCTTTAAGAGACCTCAGGAAGCCTCAAATTCGTCTGCATTCAGTCAATCGCATTTAACGAAAGGGCAAGAAAATTTCTGGGATCTTTACGCCAGCCGTAGTTTCGCTGTACAATCATTTGGGGCCTTTCAGTATAGATAGAGTTAAGCTCGGATCATGATATCCTGTGAAGGTGGTATTATATTTCATTATATTGATTATATTTCAGACCTCAAGTAAATAATTTTAGCTATGATGAGGCTTAAAATCACATCTAATATTTAATAATTTTCGTTCTTCTCCTTATTCCTTGGTGATTGTAAATGCCAAGTGATTCTTACAGTCCTTCATCTTCTAATTGAATTTCCTGAAATTAGCCATCATTCTTTTTTAATTCTTCATTACTGAACGTGAGAATGCATGTGGAGGGATATCACCACAAAAAAACGTTTTTAATTTTTGAAAGCAATTGGCATTTACCATCTTATTTAACGTTTCACTTATTATCCTTTTTTTCTTATTTCTATTGTTAAAAGACATTGCTATGCTTTGTTATTAATGAGTTCCTACTTTTCATAGAATTTTAATTATAATTAATCTTTTTTATCTTTTAACCATATGTTTGGTGTAGCATGTCCAAATATGGCTTTTGCGCAATTAAATCCCAAATTCCAATCCTACCTTGGTGATTGAAGACGAAATGTTATTTCAAATTAAATACATAATCACTTGTTATAATGAACAATTTTTCTACAAGATTTTTTTCGATATTTGATGTTAGGGACTAAAAAGTATTTATCAAACCTATCTATGACTATTTTTAACCGAATCTTTTCTTTTTAATATAACTATTTGTCGTTTAATTCATAGGTATAAATATAATGCTCAATTTGTTTTTCAATCGTCACTGTCCCCTCGAATCATACTTTGACATAAAAAACATAGCTATTTTATCACTTTATTTTGATATCTATTTCGATATCAGACCGGATGAAAGCTCGAAGGTGGAATTTCTAACATTGAATTATTGCTTTTAAATAAATGACTATTCATCTAATAGAAAATATTTAATTGCAAAAGCTATAAATATTAAAAATATCTCTGCAATGAGCTGTTGAATCTTAAAATAGCTTAACTAAGTCATTAGGAAATTTTTTAAAACCATAAATTTGGAAATGTAAGTTTATATCTTTCCATATTCAATGAAAGTTTTACAATCCCGATTACGTTTATGTCACACAGAATGACATTTGAAATTTAAAAAATCAGATCAATATCTATATTAACTTTTGAAAAAATTTTCTTTATCAAAAGTAACGGAGTCTTCAGAAAATGCATATAAATCCTCTTCTATGTAAGTTGAATTTTCAAAAAATATTGCGAGTGAAAATTTGATATTCTTACTAGATATACCTCTCTGTATAAGACGTGCATGTGAGAAATCACAGAAATGGTACTCAAGTTGCAAAAAAAGAATAAATAATTACTTTAAATTTACCATTTTTTTTAAATTAATCTTTTTTAATTTTCGTCACGTTTCAAAGACTCAATCGCACACGCATTTTTAGTATCCATACATTTTCTCATATAAATTCTTACCTCTCAGATAAATATTTTTTTATCTAAGCGAAACACGCCAACATCACAAAAAGATTTTATCTCCTTATCCAGTGAAATATCCGAGATCAAACATCTTGACCTATTTTGGACGTTCAAGCCAACAACTCAAACATGAAAGATGCTCTTAGGCGTTTTTTCCACATCTTGATACTTTCCGTGATAATCCGACTGGATTGTCAATTGCATTTTCGTTAAATATCAGTGTGCTGCTCATATAATAAGCTTTACTTAATATAATAATAAGTATAAAGAATTAGTATAAGCAAAATCAATATATACTTATAAATAAACCTCAATGTGTGTGTGTGTGTGTTGGCGCTCTACAGGCCAGATCATTTGACCTACAGCTACCACATTGGGTACATGTATACCTTAGAGGGCTGGAATGTGCACCTGGGGTCCTTTTTTTGAATTTTGAATTAGAATTTTAATTATTAATTAAAATCTAACTTTCCCGCCAAAACATCTTTTCATTTTCCCCAACGCCAAATGAGTAAGGCTTCAGTTTTTTTCCGTAACAGTAATAAGGCTAGGGTTAACATTTTTCGGCCGATTATTTCAAACGATTCTGTTTATTCTCTTAATGTTTGATGCATTTAAAATTAAACATTGTTAATTAATCGATCTTTCAGATTCATTCTGAAGTACTTTTTAATTAAAATAACACAGAATAAAGGAAATTAAAAATGTCTAATCTCCATAGCGTTACCCCAACTGGCGTAGAAAAATTCACGCATTTGCGTTACCCTAACTGGCTTTAAAAATTCACGCATGCGCATTGTGTTCTGATTGTTGACAATATTATCAACGGATGATTCTTGATTTAAATTATTTTTAGGTTAGTTGCATTCTTTTGTAATTAAACTGTATTTATGTTAGTAATATATTTTTTGTATATGCTTATATTTTTAAGTACATCGTTTTTCAAGTAGTTTTTTTAAACATGTTTTCGACCGATTATTTTAAACGATTCGTTTTATTTTCTTAGTGTTTGATACATTTAAAATTAAACATTGTTAAATAATTGATCTGTTCATGATGATTCTGAGCAAATTTTGTTGAGAAATTCTTGAGATATTACATAAATTAAGAAAGATATTCTTTAGTCCCCATAAAGTTTAAACGCTAAGTGACTCTGTTATCAGTAATCATATTAAAAAAAAATGCTTTGTTTCAGTAAAAAATATTATATTAATTGCAGATTAATTCTTTCCACTTTAATTTAAAGCATAAATTCTACGGGAGCTAACAGAAAATTTGAGAGAAACATATTACGTTAAGACTGAAGGCTTTTATAATATTATGAGTGAATTATATGACTATCAAAATTTGAAGTTTTATAATATTCTGATGAAGAATCTATTAAAGTAGGAATTGCGTAAAATATTTAATTATTAAAATTTAAACGAACATTAAGATTGGCGAACCAGCTCTTCGCCAAAGGCGGCTAGTACATAATAATCATAAAAAAATTAATATATGTAAATACTAATTCTTTTTGATATGATTAACACGAGATTGCAGATTATGATATGTTTGTCCAGTTGCCAATTTTGACAATGACTTATTTTAAAATTTGAAGATAAATATTAATTGATTTTTATATCATATTGACGTAGATATTATAAAAAGGAGCAAATGCACTACATAGGTATCTGATAAAGTGCCTAGTTAAAAGTAAATAAATTATAGATGGAGAAAAAAAATACAAAATCTTAAAGAGCTTAATATCATATTCTTTTTGACCACTGCAAATGTAATGTAGGAAGGAAAAGAAACAAAAAAGAAATTTGCTTTGTTCAATTATGGTTTATGTTCTTCGACAGTTTCCTGGATCAACAGAGTAACAGTTAGAAGTTTTTAATCAGTTTTATATTCTTATTTTGCTATCATACAAGAAGATTAATGGATTCCATTAATTAATTCTTCATTGTTTTATGTTATATGAACAATATTCATCAAATATCACTAAAGAATTTATGGTGGACATTCTGAGAAGAGAAGCAGTTTATTCGTTACATTGTGCATGTTAGAAGTCAGAAATGCATCAGTATATCTTTAGTTCAAAATATTAAATTAATGAATGAAACCTCTCGTGATTTCTCACAACTGATACATCAAAAGATTTAAATAATCTATCTAAATCTTAGCTGTACATCAATAATTTCCTTCTCTGAACACTCGTGATGATACTATCTTTCTTGTCTTTTAAACGAAAGTTTCTTGTAACTATTTCTGATATGTTCTTTAAATTTTAGTTAAAAATGGACACAGATTTTTAAATGCTGATAAATAAAGATTATGTTAAAATTTTTTGTTCATTTTTTCAGGAGCGGTCCGGCGTGAGTTCCTGCACAGTATCTGCCCCGGCCACTGACCTGAGCCCCGGCACGCCGCCCCATGTGGCTCCATCACCCCTCTCCACCACCGCCTTCCCCAGCACACCACTCACAACTGCATCTCTACTTCTGCTACGACTTCACTGAAGACGACCGAACCACGTCTTTGTGACCACGTCTGTGAGTGTCTGTGTGTCTGTCCGTGTGTGTGTGTATGTGTTCAGAAAGGACTACACTTCGTCCTCAATGGTGCTGCCCAGGGCTGCCTTTACTCAAGGTGAGTACGGATGTCTCTCACTTCTTATATTTCTTGCAATCAAATCTTTTCAAGCCAGATGTTTGAAAGACTGCCTTTTAATAATAAAAAAAATCATGTAGAATATTTATTGCATTTAAATAGCCACAAAGTTGCTATTTATACATATAAAGAATATTCCTAAAATGTACCTCGATAATGTTTGTGAAGCTGTACAGACCACATGGATGCTATTCATGTACATAATGAATATTTCTAAAGAGTACCTCAATAATGGCTATGAGGCTGTATCGGCTACATGGCTTCTGTTCATGTAAATAGCGAATATTTGTAAAGAATACCTCAATAATGGTTATGAGGCTGTATCGGCTACATGGCTTCTGTTCATGTAAATAGCGAATATTTGTAAAGAATATCTTAATAATGGTTATGAAACTGTATAGGCTACGTTGTTGCTTTACTTGCATATAGTGAATATTTCTGAAGAGTACCTCAATAATGATTGTGAGGCTGTATAAGCCACGTAGCTGCTATTGTACACAATGAATACTTCTAAAGAGTACCTTAATAATGGTTGTGAATTTTTATTGGCCATATAACTGCT
>JAPMOR010109991.1:325569-340700 GCA_026543865.1 Argiope aurantia
AAATTGTATTTCCAATGACTAGGAGTATATATTCAATGGTAGAGACTGGTACATGATCCGTAATTATCAATTTTCTAGATAGTCACAGTACTAGTATAATGCAGTTGAGCAACTGATCTGGAAATTCAAGACTTGGAGGTAGACAGGAAGGGAGTTTTCGCTTATGGGTATGCACATAATGCTTCTTATGGTCTTAATCTGATGCATAAACTGTCAATTTTAATAATCATAAGTTTATAATCAGTTCGTGAAAGACAATTTTTGAACTTCTATAATGCGCATAAAATTATGAACATTTCTTGGCATCGGAACGTTGAAATTTCTAACATTCATAAGTCTGTTTATGTCTAAAACTATTTACTGTCGAATTTCGATCATTTTCATCACCATTGGCTTTAGAAGCAATTAAATTGAAGTTTAGTTTTAGATTTAATTAATTAACGATCATGAGCCTGTAAATATTTACTAGAACGTTTTCGTTAGTTTTCGTAATCATTGATTTTAAAAGTAGATTAAAGGATAAAATTTCAAGCATTCACAAGTCTTGACTTGATGCCTAAGACTTTCTACTAAAGAATTTCTACAACAGCATTTACTATTGATTCGAAAGAAACAACTGCATTGAAGGATACATAAATTTTTATCTTAACTTATAACACTAATGAAAAAATATTTTCTAGATTAAGAAATCGAATAGATTTAATCTCCTTTCAAGTGTTAGCAGCAGGCTTTCCTAATATTTTATATATCTAATCACATGATTAGTTTCTGGGAGTGTTACTGAAATTTTTAGTATATATCTGTATATACATCAAAGATTTGGTGAAAAAAAGTGAAAAGATATATAATAATGCATTTGTCAGTATTTTATTTCAACTGTATCTTATATACTTCGAGCAAAATATGAGAAATCATAAATATACGTTTCAAGAAAAAAAAAACTTTCAAGCTAATATGCATATGACAATCTTTGGTGTCTCTTGTAAAAGAGTGGAAAAACTTTTTAAAGGAAGAAAATACGCTTTAAATATTTAGCAAGACTAATCAATAATTTTAAAATTCCTAAAGTAATTATTCCAGTTTTTTGACAAAAATGAATTTTTATGCTTGTATAAAAATTCTTCAAAAGCCATTTACTCAAAATGAAATTTTCAATTGCATATTTTATTTTGTGCATAAGTTTGATGCAGTTAATTAATAAGACGAATTTAAAATTCTATCAATAAATCGAAAACAAAATATATTTATCATGATGCACTAACCCCCCGGAGGGGTACCTCGAAATGAGGATGAGATGCTTCCGGCATGGTGGTTGGATCTCGCCACCCTGGAGGGAACACTAATAGGTGGGGGATCTAACTCCTCCCATCGATGACGGGACGTACTTCCTTCGGGAAGGGTTGTACAGTGGCCGGTGATGGCCCTTAGGACTTAACCACAGTTCCCTCCAATTGCTGTTGCGGCGGTCCGGTCATTCAGTTTTATGGTTTAAATCCGTGTGCCTTCGGGCGGGTCGGAGAGTTAGATGGTTGACTTATCATGATGCACTCATCATACGATTACATCTACGTTTGTATAAAATAGTTTAAAGTAATAATACATTTAGAAATAAAAATTAAAATATTTTTGAGTAAAATCATATAAAATAATTTAAGTGGTAATAGCAATGAATATTTTGCTAGAAATATAGAAGATATGTTTGGTGCAATCATCGTTTTAAAATCTAAAGAAGTGTGGTATTTTATCATACCTTATCAGAGTTGTAGCTTAATTCGAAATATTACGAGTCTTGGTATTGAATTGTAGATATCCATTCAGAATTGGAAAATAGTAGATAGGGCGAAATCATCACAGGGGTTTATTCTTGTAGTAATAAGTACTGAAACATAAATAAGTTTCGGAAAATAAATATACATACACATAATAGATATAATCATCACAAATATCAAATAATCAAAATAGTAGACATAATCATCGTTAAATAATAGTAGACACATGTAAATTGACATAACACAAATACACACATGAATGGGCATAATTCTTTGAAAATGGAAACTCTTCCTTTAGGTTGAAAGCAGAGTTTAGAATCAAGAGGTAAAACATATTTCGATTGTAAGGTTGGTTCCAAAACTCTATAAATGAAATAAAAATGGTGAAAATATTAAAAAAAACTGATGAGTTATATGGGAGCCAGAGGAAATCTTTTGCCATCCTTATAGACATCAATATTTAAGATGTTTCGTCAAAAATAATCTATTAATCACATAAAGGAATTTAATAAAATAAGGTTCAAAACAATCTACAAGATCAGGAATTCTCAAACAGCTTGTTTCGAGATCATTTTTGATGTGTTGTGATAAGAAATTGAATGTATATTGAAAATGTTACCATAATGTGTTTCAATCGTTCCAGTTTGCAAAAATGTGATGTGGGCTTAAAATTATAATAAATAATGAATGTGTTTTTCATAAAAGATCTTTTTTAGCTATAAAAACGTCTTTCGGAGAAAATTTGTGTATTATTTCATGTATAAAAGGATTCAATGCCAGAAGGATGAAATGAATCTTTACAAATTTGGTTTTCAAAAAATGAATCGTAATGTTTAAAAATTTGAAACCTCCTGGCATTGAATAAATGCAATCTTATCATAGAGTTTCTAAGCAAAAGGATTGAATTAATTACTTGAGGGTGCTGCGTGTGTGTCATTCCAAAGCCCCACCCACCCTCTTACCTAAAAAAAAAAAAAGAGAATGTTTTGCAATTGTTAACTTAACAAGATCAATCTTAAAGCTTAGAAGATTAGTTTTAAGTTTATGAGGTTGAATTTAGAATTCTGCTTATATGCGTAGGAAGAAAGAATGAGATAATGCTTTCCAATTTTTTGAAATCATTAGAAGAGAAATATAATAAGGAATAAAAGTATGTAAAATTTGATTAAAAATTCGATATATTTCATAAACCAGAGAATCGGAACTCTATTTTTTTGGGGGGAAATGTGACATATGTGCCGACTTCATAACATGTTTGCACCTCTTTTGCACAATGCTTTCATAATTTCTTGTTGTTGAATACATTTTTTAGAAATGATATAATAGTATTTATAGTATTCAATTACCCGTTTCCCCAATGATATTAATCGATACCAGAGAAAAAGAAAAAAATAATAAATGATATCAAAATTGGAAAAATAATAGTGCAATATAGCTATCATTGTCCTTTATGGTTCATTCTCAATAAAATAAGCATGTTTTTTGTCGTTAAAATAGTGTGTACACATATTTTAGTATTTGTGAGTTATTTTGATACACACACACACACACACACATATATATATATATATATATCACAAAGCAATAAAAAATCAACAACAAAATTTTTTAGAAAAGATGAATAAAAGGGATCAATGTATTAATAGCTCTTCAGGGGATGAAATCAATATGTCGTCAACCATGCAATTCAAAGTTCTGCATAATTCCCTTTTATTATTGAATCATGATTTATTTCCACATTAAATCTAGAGTTTTACAATTTTGTACATTCGTTTTTTAGTTTTTTTATTATATCGCCTTTCTTTTTCCATTTGTATGTCTTTTGACATTTATTTTCGATTTTTTTACTTTGTGTTAATGAATTGTGTCATTGTTCTTATTATACAATTTCTTGAATATTTTTGCTTTTTCTAATGTATTACTTGGGTGTATATTTTTATAATCTTTACACGTTACAGAATTTGCGGTTCCTTATTTAAATAAATTTTATAATATCTATAGTTTCCTGCATCTTGTGAATTTCAAAATTTCATGAATCAAAACTTACTTTTTTCAAATTTTTCGTTTTTTTAAAAAAATTGCATTTTTGAGTTTCATTTAGTTATTCGAATTTTCACTAATCCGAATAGTCCATTACAATTTTATTCGAATAATTACAGCTTTACTGAAGTTTTGTGTGTGTGTGTGTGTGTGTGTGTTGTGTGTGTGTGTGTGTGTGTGTGTGTGTGTGTGTTGTGTGTGTGTGTGTGTGTGTGTGTGTGTGTGTGTTTAAACACTCTACAGAATTCTAACTTTGAAAGAAGTAATCCTTAATACCTGTGCCTTAAATTTAGATCAAAACCACCAATTTTGAATTACTTCAATGACTTCAAGGGAATAATTAGTTATGGATTCCAGATTCTCTGTAAATAGTACATTTTGCAAGCTTTACTAACTAACTGTCTTGAAAATAAAAGTTTCCGAAAGTCGTAATCCGAAATTGTGCGTTTCGTTCCTCGTTGCATTAAGTGTTTATGACTCTGCAAACCATTCGAAAATCATTTCGCCAGTCTCTAAACGTTGCCAACTCTGCTCGATAAACTTTCAAAGCTGTGAATAGGGGGATAATAAACTGTAAAACTAATTTAAAATTCTAAGAATAAATTTCTTTTGGAAAGGAATTTCAAATTTCAGTTGGATATATAAATTAATTTCGTTTACATCTATTTTGGTATAATGTATTGCCATATTAAAACCTGGTTAAACTTAAATATAAGATTTCTGGTAATTATTGAAACGTTAGAGGAAACTATTTTAACTAAACTCTATATTACTTGGTAATGAGGGAAAGAATATTTTACGAAATTTGACTATTCATTGAATCGGAGCTAAATATTGGGATTATAAAATTTATCAAAATTGTCGGATTAATAGATCGTATTAATTAAGTAATAATTAATAAGACTAATTATAATACTAATACTATTTAAAGAGCAGATATTATATAGAAATTTTGAATATAAGTTAAATATTTAAATTTATTGTAAATGATATATAATTTAAGTTGAATTTTTTATCTAAATCTTTGAGTTATTTTATTAAAAATTTAAACCAATGATGGCATATATATTAAATCAAAATACAATCACTATGAGAATATAATTGTGGCAAAAATTTATATTTAAAATGGAAATTATAGGAAAACTTGCGTAAATGTCGGAGAAAATTTTTTATTAACTTACCTTTTGTACTTCTTTAAGGCATTTAATAAATTAAAAATATTTTATCTCAAATCTACAAGATAAAAAATATTTCATTACATTTCTATAGTGTTACATAGAAGTTCCATAATAATTTAATTATCTTAATCCCATACATAATGACAAATATATTTTTCCTCTGAATGAAAACTGCGATACCTGAGAAAGGCTATGACTGATTCGAATATTTAGAATTTAACTGTCCAACGAATTAAAAACTCAGTTCTAAAAAGTGAATATTCATGTAATTTCGAGTTGCAATTTTTTGACAAATGCTAAACTTTCTCTTTATATACCTAATATAGGGAAAAATATGGCCGGGATAGCCTGGTTGGTAGGGCGTTGGACTCGCATCCGTTAGGTTGTGAGCCCACCGGCCGAAGACTCTCCGCGCGTATGGTGGCTGGCTCACGTATAAATCTGTCATG
Source organism: Argiope aurantia (assembly GCA_026543865.1). NCBI lineage: Eukaryota > Metazoa > Arthropoda > Arachnida > Araneae > Araneidae > Argiope > Argiope aurantia. The sequence continues at coordinate 331,006 of JAPMOR010109991.1, forward strand.
GTCACAAAGTCTTCCAAGTCGAGAGTAATACCTCTGGGGATACTGGTTCAGAGGTGATCGTTCTCTGATTCAGATCTAAATTACGATCTATAGTTGCGTGAATGAAATGGCCCCCGTAAAAAGGGCCATGACGCGTGAGTAGCTAAATCTTACTCTTGGCCCTAGTTGGTACTACTGAAAAAACAAGAGACACTTAGTCGGCTTAAATCGCTGACAGATAACTGTCAGTTTGTAAAGTGCCATAAGTCACAACAACAAAGAAAACTACAAAATAATGAAAAAGGCTTTATTTTTTTTTAAGTTTTAAAACTATTAACAAAAAAATTTAGTTTTCAGCTTGTATATGTAACATTATTAAAACAAACATTTGAAAAGAGATCGCAGACACTTATGAAGATTATTTTAATTACTACTGTTCTTCTTAATTATACATATATTAATGCAAATCACAAAATATTTTATGTTAATATTCGTAATATATTGCTAATTTATTCCGTCATTTAATTTTCTATGAAAGATGTATGTGAAGAAGTGCTGAATTGATTTCTTCAATTTTATCTCTATTTATAAAATCTACATGAATGTAAATCAAGATAAATGACTATTTGTTTAAACTACGAAAATTCAAAGCCGCTCCCAAAAATAAAAGCAAATTTGTAGAAAAATTCTTTTTTATATGTGTAATATTTGTTTGCGTCAGTGCACATAAGTGTGTGTGTTTATGGATGATTTCTTATACTGATTTTTCTTTCTAAAGGCTTCTCATATTTTTGTGATAAAATTATAAAACATTTTATAAAATAGTTATATTTTTAAATCTTTTCAACATATTGATAAAATAACCGCACTTAAAAAAATATAACAGTTATAAGTCAAAAATATTTTGAAAATCTTGAAAGGTGATTTTTTTTTTTTCAAAGGGGGGAAGGCTAAAAAAGAGGTATTCAGGAGAAAAAACTTTCTAGTTAGGAATTTATCATATAATATGTTCAAAATTCTGTAGATAAACTTACCTAAGAAATATTTTACCTAATTTCTGAACTAAGAAATAAACTGTATTTTGGTCCGATCTTAAAATATGAGATTGACTGATAATTAACTTCTAATTTCAAATTTTCACTTTATGAATCATTAAAACAATTGTAAAACCCTTTTAAATGGACATATTGCTTATTCTGTATTATTATTTGAGAAATTTTTAACAAATTTGAAAAATATGAATTAAATTGTATTTCTTTATAAGAAGATTTTAACAATATTTAAAATTTAAGAAAATAGCATTAAACAGGGTGAAATAGTATTAAAATGTAGCGTATGCAAGTTTAAAAATGAAAACCAAAGAATGATTGCAGAAACGAAATTCAAATGGTTTTATTAAGAAAACTGAACAGAAATTAAAGTTATTCAATATTATAAAAATCAATATTTCTTCAAAACTTGACTTTTTAACTTAGTCATATATCTTAAAAGTGTATTAGCTTAACTTTGAATATTTAACGAATTTAAACTATACAATATTATTACAATGATAAATTTGCAAAGGAACTTCTTATTGCAATTTATTTAAAAATAGTTCACGTGACGCCACAGTCACATGATAAATGAAATGAATTAAAATATAATTACCTGATGTATCCGCTATGTTAGATTATAATATTATAAGCAGCAAAGGCGAAATGTGCAAAGAAATGTCATAATTAAACTACAATGCCTCTTTAAAATCAAAAAAATATTTAAAAATACGATTTTCAAAATATCAGTTTTTCATGTATTCTTTGATATTTAAGGTTAAAATAATTATCTATTGATTCTTACGAGATGCATTTTTATCAAGATAAAATAACCCTGAAACAAAAGAAAAATCAATAAATTCTTCTTACTATTATATAAAGCGAAAAGAAATCTTTTCTTCAAGTGAATGTTCCTAATGTAAATAATATCGTAATTTCGAGAAAAGTTTGTCTTGACAGTCTTGTCTTCATTCACTTTCAAGTCTCATTTTGCTAAGTTAGAATCCCATTAATCATTCTGTTTGCATTTTTATAAATATCGTCATAAGCGGGTAAACCAATGAAACAAAAATAATGCAATTGTTGGCAGAATCCTTCCGCATTTCTCAAATGAAAACCCAAATATAACATAATGCTTTTCTAGTTGAAGAATTTTCGCGAAACATTCTGCCTTTTAGTGAAAGCGGCCATTTTTATTCCAGAGTTCGTTAACGTACTCTGTTATAAAAATGGAGATATTGGCGGAATTTATTTTGAAAAGAATTCATCTGCAATATACTTTTAAAATTACTACTAAGCCTTATTCAAGGCGTACTTTCAAAATTCAGTATTATTTTTCTTTGATCATAAATGAATTCAGATAAGTGGAAATCATAATTGAATTTAATTTCTAATTATTTATTAATTATGGAAACTTTCTAAATCCGTACAAATTAATTATATATTTATAAGTATTTATGGATTATACATGAATTTGTTTCCGTTTTGAAATAGTTTATTTTTATTAACCATTATAATAATATGGGTTTCTAAAGAATGAAACTTTTAGTATTTTAGATTAATACAGTAACTGAAAAGAATAAAAAAAATTAGTATGGAAAATTTTAATGAAAAAGGAATGCAACCTATTATAAGAAAAATAAAATTTCTTATTATTTCTTTTTTTTTGCCATAATACTGACAAATTGAAAATCTATTACGTACTTTGCATTTATAGCATTGAAAACTTTTTAATTCTCCAGTAATCTCCATTTGTATTTTCAATGTATATCGTAGTTTAGTATATTAGTACTTTTTATCAGAAAAATACAATTTTATTTAAATAATCAATGCAAGTTTTTTTCTTTATTTGGAGATTTTTTATGTAATGTTAATCAGATGTTGGACAAATTGAATTGTATTATGTTCTTTTTCCTTTTGTCTTTAATAATAATAAATAAAAAAGTGCGATGTGTGTTGATATTTTGTAAGCCAAATCGTCTGCCATAGAAGAGCATCATGGAGCATTTTTTTTTGAAAATTAGAATTTTATTTAATTAAAAATTAAGCGAAATTTTTCACTTTTTCCTCGATAACTTCAGCAAATGTTATACGAAAAGGAATTTTACACCATTTGAAACTTGTAAAAAATTCTCCTTTAATGACACCAATTTAATAATCTTACGAAGTTTTCCTGAATTTTGGCATTTTTTAAAAATATTTTTTCGTTAATTTCCAGTAATAGATTACGATGTTGACCTGAAATTCAAACAATTTTCATTATTTCCTCATATATATGATAGCATGATTCCCCCCCCTCCCCCATCGTTGAAAACTGAAGAAGAAGAATTTTCTTTAATATCTGGGAAATTTACAAAACAAATAAAAAAACTGCAGAGACAATATCGGAAGATAGATGAACAGAATATTTACAGTTTTAATAGCCCCATGATGCTATGAAACTGGTCTCCATTAGAAATATTCATATATATACAATAAATAAAGCTTCCGTGCAACATTTAAAATAGGATGGCGTTAATGTCAAGCAATTTGGGGAAGTTATGAATATGCAGTTATATCTCAACAATTTATTTGAAATCAAATATTACCAATATTCCAGGCAAATCAGCTGGTCACCTGAGGAGATTAATAAATAATAGCAATAAATGTATTGATTTAAATAATTAGGCGCACGTTAAATGCCCATCTTCGAAAATTTATAACTTTATTAGATTTTACTTAGATTAAAATACAGATATAAATTTTTGAAGAAGTGCATTTAATCTGCGACTGTATGTTTAAGTAACTACAGTTTTTATTTATATTTGCAAATGACAAACGACTCAAATAAAGATTATTTGGGACTAACAAATTATTGAGATTATCATCATATGAAAGTCACTAAACAAGCTTCTACATCTAGATTTTAGATGCTAAAAATGTGTTTCAGTTTTCATTTATCGAGTATTTGTGATTATGTGTTATTGTATTTACATGCGTGATAAAGTATAGAATTACAAATGACCAACCATATTATAGATGTGCTTCAAATTTTAATGCGAGTCGACATTTTATATAGTAAATCTGTATGATAAATTTTATTTATATAGCTTTTTTGCGTTTTGTATCTAACGATAATGTAACTTTTTTTGTATTAACGTTAATTAGGCAATCATCCAACCAAACTTCATAGAAATTTTTTGAATAGATTAGTTCAAAATTTCATAGAAATCTAAAAACCGCATACCGAATTTCATCTTATTAGAAGAAGTATTTTTGAGTAAACGTGTGCGCACTCAGATATACAGACAGACAGATACAATTCAAAAAGTCCGCCTTCTCAGATTCATCTAAGTCTGAAATCTTATAATTCTTCACAATCTGAAATCAAATTGTGTTTGGAGAACATTATTAAATACTTTCTCTATAATTTCCTTTGTTTACTTTGTTATGAGAAATTTGAAATTTACAAAGATTCTGAATAGAAAAAAATATATATATTTTTAGAAATTAGATTATAATTTGAGCATTATATTGAGAAAAAAAATCTAACTGATTGGACGATTTGCTAAAGTTTAACTTAACTAAAACAATTCCCAAAAGTACGAGCCGACGAAAAAGTTTTTATCTTTTCCTAATCTTTTAAAGAATTTCGAAGTCCAGAAGTAAAATTAAGTTTCGGAATATTTCTTCGTGACGAAATCGATCAAAAAACACGGTATCTGTTCCGTTCCGACAGCACACTCCTTGATGGCTTTAGGTAAAACTCGGCTTCCATCGCAATACTATAAGATATCTGCCTGCAAGACCATAGATATATTATTTTCTTCTTCTTCTTGCTTCTCCTTCTTCTGTTCTGACTTATTTCCTCTTTTAGTTATTTACTTTTCCGCTCTCTCCACTTCTGTGCAGGAATTCCCTTAGTACCGAATCGAATGGAAACGCCGAAATCGATTTTCATACGAGGTTTTGCTTTTCATTTTCTATTTTTAAAAGTTTTCCTCCGGGAGGAATCTTTTTGCTTTTGTGTGTGCGCATTGATACAAAATACTTTGAGTCGTACTGTGGCCGCCAGAGGATCAGGAGGAACTATTTTTTTTATTATTATTTCTTTGATGGGGTGGGCGGAGTTGTTGAGGTGCAACCAAGTTGAAAGGAAACTTGGGTGTGTTTTTTTTATAGGAGGGGTTTTATAAGTTTTGGAATTATTATTATATATTTTTTTAATTAATCATAACTGTTCGGTTTGTTCTATCTCATTGCTTTTGTGAAATGGTAGCGTAGAATTTCCTATCTGTAAACTGACGCGCTCAGGTGTACGATGTCATTTGAAATGAGAAAAATCAGGTTGAAAGCACATTTTCTATATGATATTTATTCTTTCGAATAAAATAATGACAAATTTAGAATTCTTATATTTAAATGGATAATTTTAAAATGGATTACTGAAATACAGAAATTTTCCAACTTAGTTACATTTAACAATGAATCTTAATGGGTTTGGTGATAATATCATAATAGATATAATAATAATTATGATGATGTATTGTTAGGAGGTTATTGAAATTGAAAGGAAATTACGCTTTTCCCAGTAAAATGTCATATTTATAACTTCTACATTCTTTCTTAAAAAATTCTTATATTTTATTCTTTTTCTATTGGTACACGGAATAGAAATGGTATTTCACAATAAAACTTTAAATCCTTAACAATGAAAGACATTTTTAATATCAACATTTAATAATTTGAGAAATCTTTCGCAAAAAAATATTTAGTAACTAAACGTTTTCTGACACGTTGTAAGAACGTTTAATTCACTGATCATTAACCACCTTTGGCAACCAGTTGATATCCGAAATTCTTGATTACATAACATTTCAATTGAATCTCTTAAATTTAAATTATTCCTATAGCAACTTTTTTATATTCAAATTTTAATAATTATATAACTCATCTGTTTTAGGTACATTGCACCATTAACCTTCTAATGTCTGTTAACTTTCCATGTGACTCCTTAATTTTCTATCATCATGGATAAAATTTATGCTTGAATTGAAATGAATTTAATTTAATTTTAAACAGGTTATGATTAAACTTCAAATAATCTTGCAATATGATTTTTGAACTGAAGCCATTTGTAAAAATATAAGAACAAGAAAAAGAATAATTCTTTTCTGAGACTTTGTATGCTCCAGGGAATATATTCCATGATTTACTTTATATATTATTGAAAATTATTCGATAAAATTTTTTTCCATTTAAAAAATTTGGCGTATTAGAATGAAAAAGCAAAAATAACAAGCTAACAGAACAGAGCGATAAAGTAATTAAAGATGTGTGAATATTAAACAATATTCGTCTTTGCTAACTTCTTAAATTAAACTTTCACTATAATCACTATAAAATTCAAAAATCTGATTAAAAGCATGTCTCATATTGAAACATAACCTGGAAAAATAAGCTGTATCTTTATATCTCAGTTATCGACAATGAAAAAAAAAACACAAGGATTAAATATTAGAAACAATAAAGAAAACAATTTGAATTTCATTCACAACAATAAAAATATTACTCAAAATATTCTTTCAAATATTTTTACAAATCAATTAAATGTAGGCTATGGAATCTTATAGTCAGTAATTTAATATCTTTGAGATGATAAATTTTTGAATATTAAAACAGTGTGAAAATCATTTTTGAGAAAGAATATTTTGGCATGCTGTCGCTGAAAAGCGTCAAGCTTAATATTTAATTGATCAAAATTTGAATAAAATGTTCAAAAATTGCTCCTAGGTGCACATTTTTACCCCCTAAACTATATATAAGGAATATTCGATAGCATTAGGTCAAACGGTTCTACCTTTTGAGTGCGACCACACTAATACACACACATTCACTTTTATAATTAGTAGAAATAAAGTTGCCGCAAACAAAATAATTTGTCCTTTATTAAAATCAGACGAAAATCCTTACAAAAAATTTGATCCATTAATTCTGAAATTCTATTTTTTTCTTTTAAATCTTAACTTTAAAAATTCTGCAAAAATAAGAGGATGGAACATATAGAATGGCAACTTTAAAATTGAAATTTTAATTAGAATTTAATAAAAGTGAAATACTATATAGAATTAATAAGAATGTTAGGGAAAACTCGAACAAAATTAATTCAAATGTTGAACTAAATTTGCATCGTGAAGCATTTTTCTTATTTAAGACAAGAATGCAATTAATAAACATTTATTAATTAATTAATATATTGTTCAAGATTCATTACTTAAATGCAAAACTATTAATGATTAAAGCTTAAATTCAAATCTATTAATGATTAAAACTTAAATTCAAAACTATTAATGATAATATCAAAACCAAACTTGTTTTACTACGGTCCAGAATAAATTATTTAACAAGGGTTTTTTTTTTTTTTTTTTTTGGTCCAAATAAAGATGGGAATGGAATTTTTTATCTCTCTTTTACAGTTGAATATAGCAGTATTCTTCTTTTTCCACACTTAAGGTCGTGTTTCGTATTTATCATACAGTAAAGAAAATATAATGCGTATAAAGGGTTTTCTTCTTCGACCAACTGGATTTAAATTAGACTTAATTTCCAAATTTGGTACCAAGACTCGCATACTAAATTTAATTTTTCTGTTCTGTTAAATATTTAAGCTATTGAGTTAATACATATACCCGAATAGACAGAATGAGAAGAAGAATAAGTCAGAAGGCACAATTTATCTGAATATTTTCTGCAGATATGTAATTCTGTTTCCCAAATCATGTGCTTCATTTCTTCTATCATTGTTAGTAATGTGATCATTTTCCATATTCATGAAGGGATAGGCTTTTGAGACGTTTATAGTTTTTTAATTTTTATCGAATTACTTGTCTGTTTTGATAAAGATATACAATCTTCTCCCCAAACTCGTAATCTATGTTACATTCTTCTAATCTATTCAATTTTTGAGAAATTGTTTTAGCAAATTGCCTGAGAAATCGATAAAAAAAAATCTTCAAAATAAAGAATTTTTTGCATTCAAGGAGATCTAAAATTAAGATTTACCGAAAATGATGCCGAATTCAATTACTAAACATTCTCTTTTAATATTTTTATAGAAGATAAACTGAAAAGTTGAAAATTCTATCATAATATAGAAAGACATAAAAACAAATATGATTCGAAAAATATTTCTTTTTTTATTTTATTTTTTATTCAATCATGATTTAAAACACTCGACAAATTTATTTTTTTACATACGTCGGGGAAATCCTGAAATGTGTTGAACGAAAATTGTTCCTGTCTGGTAGATGTAATCCCACCTAAGCCATTTATGCGGGCATGTACATGCATTTTTAAAGGCAAGCCCAGCATAAAATGAAAAATAAAATAAAAGGGAAAATAAGTCTTCCTCCCTTTTTCCTATTTCATGTTAGATTCAGGCAGTTTAATCTCGTTTAAGCGGTCTGACTGTGGGTAGGTTTTCTTACTGAGGATTTTTGCTAAATAAACCATATCCCAGAAACAATTTGGTTAAAAACGCATTCGTCACAAGCTATTAATTTTATTTCCTTCCGGTTCCACCATAACTGCCTTTCTGGTCTTTAACATTCTGTCCGGGAATATTCCCTTCATTTCACTTCAGGAAAAAAGTAGCAAACGATGAAGAAAAAAAAAGTGAAAACTAAAATAAGAAGCAAAAAAGTGTAATTAAACAAATTTCACCTCAACATCGCTATTAGAGAATGAAACAAATTAAAGGGAATAAATATAATGATGTTAAGAAGAAGAGTTTTTTTAAATATATACTTCGTTGCTTAGTAACTTCGGAGCTATAATTAATGGGGAAAAAGCCATGTTAGATGTCTCTCGAGGCTACGAGGTAGAAGAAAATATTAACTTTTTTTTCCCCCGGCTTTTAGCAAGAGTTGAGTTTTATTCCTCCCGAAAGGATTTGAAATCGCAGGTAAATTTCGACTTTTTTTCCTAATTTAATAAAATGTTTGATCGACACAAAGTGCTTTCGTTTTCTCAAACTTAATTTGTCTCATCACAAAACAAAATCTTTTCGATTTGAGCAAATGTTTGTTTAAAAAAGAAACCCTTCTAAGGTTTTAATAGCAACAGGGAAAAAAAAAGAAAGAAATATTCGCTAGTGTTTTTCTAGCATTTGAAAATGTAAGGAAAAAGTAGTTTAAACACAAAATTGATTGAATTTAAGAAGATTTTTATTTTTTACTTTAGCAAAATTTGAAAGGGAAAAGAATTACTTTAAGACTTTTCTCGAATAACTGTGAATGAACAATCATTTATGCTACATATTCTTTTAGAATTGTATTATCAATTATTGTAATCGAATAATTCTTTTATTTACTTATCAAAAATTAACAATTTTTAATGAATTATTTATATATGAGAGTTGAATATAGTGATTTTTATATTATGTATCGCTATTAATATAAATTTTATTATGATTTTTTTGTGGAACACATTTAATTCAAACTTATGAGTAACAAAAAATAGAATTTTATTTTGAAAGAAACAAATGCTAACCTTTCTTAACTAAAACATTTAGAAAGGAATGTGTTTAAAAAATAACGTTATGGTGGATATTAAAATATATGTTTTTAATTAGAAAAAAAATCATTCAACAGTCATGGGAAAAATCTCAACATGCGTATACAACATAGTTGCTTTGTATAATATATA
>JAPMOR010109991.1:348801-367812 GCA_026543865.1 Argiope aurantia
TATATATATATATATATATATATATATATATAATTTTAAATGAAATAACAGCTATGATGTCATAGTTTCATAGTTCTACGTCAACCTTTTAAAAATTGATCTGCTATCAAAGAAGCATACGTAATAATAAAGCAACACTGGTAAAAGCAGGTCAACCTTTTAAAAACGCATCCGCGTTCAAAGAAGCATACATAATAATAATAATGCAACAGGTAAAAGCAGGCAAAAAATATATGCGATTAAAAGATGGTGATGAAAATTGCCATTTATGCTTTATTCATTGGCTACGCGATTGCGAGCTTTCAATATTCATTGCCTACGTGACTTCGAGCTTTAAAACCCCCTAACCAAAAAATATCATATTCTCACACGATAAAGAAAAATTGAAAAGCATTTACAATAGATTAGGAAATGATTGCCATTAAACTTGGATTGCAATTCCACTCTGTGAAAAAAAAAAAAGAAAAAAAAAAAAAACGTTACTTAAAAACATTTTTTTTTATTGAGGAAAAATAAAGCTGATCAATCAGAAAAGTGTCGAAGTTAACTTGTATACTAATATCCAGAATGCAAAAAAATTCAAGTCTGAGATATACGAAAATTAAATGTTTATTCCATGTGTATCCATCAATTTCGCACTTCTATATAACTAACTCTACGTTGCATACCATATAATATTATTACTATAACAGATATTTCTGGAATCGGTAAACAAGAAATTAAAAAAAAAACTGTCATTAGTTTCATTTCAGCAGTTGACTTGCTTTTTCATGCTTTCTGATACAATTCATGAAGCTATCACTATTTCAATAAAATATTCCATTGGCTACGTTATTTACTTTTCTTAGTTTTTCTCGCAGTTAATATACATAAACAATAAAGCTTTTTTTTGCGTAGGAAGTCTTTTTTAATAATATGAAAGTAAATCAAGATATCTATTTTAATGGTGACTTGAAATGACATTAAGTATTGCAGATTAAATAGCTGTGCTATTACAAATAATACATAAGTAAGAGATATCTGTGCGTAATTAACCGGGCTTCAGTGAGATGGTTTGCAGATACCTGAAGAGGTTTAGTGCGCGATCTAAATTATTACTCGAGGGATTGCTATATCCCTCATTATCGACATTATTAATTCACCGATCTGCAGCACTGCGTATATATCTTCGCTAATTATCCTAATCGTTTAATTTGGAAGATATTGGGTCTGATGCGCAATTAAGCAAATAAACAGGTTGGTAACTATTGATGTATCTAAAAATTCATTTATGAGAGAGTTTCTTTAACTAATTAAATAAATTTTTAGCTTTACTATAAATTTAATGAAATCAAACTTTTATTTAGTACTTATTCATTCCTTTGGTTGAATTCAAATTATTATATGAAATATTATGCTCTATAATTTAAATACGGCAAGGATATATTTTTTTTTATTTTAAAAGAAAATGATGCGTAATATGCATCATTAATAGAGAGATTTCAAAAACTTTGCAGCATTATTTTATATTAATCCACACAGTCCCTAAAATAGCTTACAGAATTCGTAAATTTGAAGAAGACAGACAGACACACTCAAATAACTTAAAACTGATTCAAAGGAAAAACATATAGCACTTAAAATAAAATCTGAAAATAGTAGGAAAACAAATGGGAATTCTGTACAGTTCAAACAGAATTTAGAAGGGAATCCAACCACTAACGGCCGAAAATGAATAGAAAATCTGAAACATCTCGAACGGACTATTGATCGATAATTACATATGCTTTGAAAAGCGCAAAATTTATATACTAATTGTTTCGAATGCTCTAATACTATTTAGAGATGCTTGACAAAATCGAATTCTTATCATATTCACTAGATAGTCAAGATCTTATTCCGTTGGACTGTCGTATGTTTTTCTTGTTGACAAATTTGCTTCTTAATAGAAAATTTTTAAATAAAGACGATTTGGAATATGGATGTTTTACTTTTTTTATGATCAAAATAATACAAATATTACCAACAAGGGATCTAGATATTACCAATCAAAATGATGGTAATAAATCATTACTGATGTATGTATGTTATTAATCGTGTTGGATTAATAACATACATAATCATCTCAACACAAATAATTAATATAATAAACACAATACTTTATTTTTTGGCTATTTATTACTAAATAAAAAAGAGTTTTAAAAAGGATTCCTTAGATTTTCAATTCATGAAAAACTGATGGACATTATAAAGTTTTCCCTCAATGACTCTTAAGTGTGTTATTGCTCTAAAAATCATTTTTATTCCACTTAAATTTCAAATTCAAAAAAAAGTTATCTATTCAGTGATACAAATTTTATTTCCACTTATTTTCTTTGCTTTGAATATATTTTTTTCAAAATTATTTTTAGTATAATTTTAGAACAATGCGTTTCTTTTTTTAATTGAAAGAATTGAGAAAATCTATGCGCATATTTTAATAGCTTTTATATGATTGAACAAAAAAATAGTAAATTTTTCAGTTTTATTACTTAGGCCAAAGCGAATACCCTATTTTTGCTATGGAAATATCTTCACACAAAATCTCGTAAAGTCAACGAGCTCGCTGTAGTAGGTGTTTAGTGACACAGTTAACATTCTTCTATGGCAAATAAGGATATTTATTAAACAAGGCCCGAATACACGACGACAAAGCACAGCTGACACTTACACAAACAATAAACAGTTCCACGGCACTTCCAAAAAATAGCAGAAGGCACGCAGCGCAACAATGACAAGCAGCTCAAAATGCTCAGAGATTGAATTCATTCAACTAATAACTTTAGCTGATTGAGTCCAGCTCGGTCTCATGGTCTTTTACAGTTCCCGGGACAGGGCACAGAAGATTCCCGAAGGATCACCTTAAATCGCGTCCTATTGGACGTATCGTGAAATTCCTAGACCCTAAAATCTTCCATTTTATAGCCAAAATTACTAAATTTATCACCAAGTAGCAAATGGTCGCCAAATTTGTTGCCAAACCCGATGGTCATTTAATCGACATCCGCTCAACATCCAACAGAAATATCTGTCAAACTGTTTACCGTGCTATTGACCTATCTGCGCTGGGAAGCATACAGATTCATAACAATACATTATAAACGATGGATATATATTTTTCAATATAATAATTATTTTGATCTAATATTTCTTCAAGCATGATATAAAAACAGTTGTACTTGGAATAATTAACAACTCGGATTAAAAAAAAAAGACAGATTATTCAAAGCTACATTTTATCTTTCGAACTGGAGACACTAAGCTTCTTTAATTTATTTTATTTGTGAATACCATATTAACTGGAAAAACACGGTAAAAGTTATTATCTTAAAATGAGTATTACTATATTCTAATAACTTATAAATTGCATTTTATTAATCTTTAAAATAACTAAATTACTTAAGTAAAAGAATTTAATTTTATTTCAACATCTATACAAAGTTGCCAATTATCAATTCAAATACTCACCGATTATAAAGCAAAATAAAGGTAGTTACAGCATTGAAAATTTTCAATATCTATTAAGCAGAAAAGAACTGCTCTTCCTTTTGTATAGAACGAATCCATTATACTTTCGATCTTACTTGTTAAAGATTTCCGAAAGCCGAGTATCTAGTCTTCTCAAGATTCGCTTTTATTTTGACACCTTTTGTCAGCCGAGATGGAAACTCGCATTGTTCGAACAGCTGTAAGAGATAAGGATAGAAGGAAAAAAATTGCTGCAGCGTGTCACTCTTTTTCAATATTCCGCTCGATTCTAAGAGTAACACGCCACAGTGGAAAACCCCACTTCGTAACTCCTTTTTCGAGGTGAGGTTATGGGTTTTCTGCGGAGAATTTACTTGGAAAGTTAATGTTTTATTTGAAAGTGGAGATAATGCAATAATTTGGGAAAAAGTCGTTCGTTGCATTTTTAATCTTTATGATGGAATTTAGACATATAATCTGGAATGAAATAGGTTAAAATGTATTAAAATGTTGGAAGGGCATATATATGATGAATCAACATTAAAGCATTGTCAAAAATGCTTTTAACTAATAAAACACTACCTCAAATCAAAGAGTTCTCCTCTCGAATTTTGTAGATTAATAAAATTATATAGTTATATGGAAAAAGTTTATTGCAATCTTAATCTCTGCTCTGAAATTTAATCATGCAATTTGGATGAATATGTTTAAATGTATAAAAATGTTGGAATTAAACAAATACGTATTATCTAACAAAACAAAAACGCAATCTCTAAAGTGCTTTTGGTGACTGTTTGCAATAAAAATGTTGGAATGAAGAAAATACATATTATCTAACAAAACTAACTCATTATCTAAGCTTCTTTTGGTGATTCTTTTCGATAAAAATGTTAGAATGAAACAAAGACATATTATCTAGCAGAACTAAAGCATTGTCAAAACTGCTTTTGGTAACTCTTTCTAATTATAAGACGGTGTTTTACCAATAAAACACTGTCTCATAATCAGGAAGAGTTCTCTATTAAAGTTCTGAGAATTTTTTTCACATAAAACAATGGAAAATGCAATTAATTATTTAATAAAAAAAATTTCGTTGCATTATGGATTTCTATTCAGAAATTTACTTCAATAACTTCTGTATTTCTGTTCTAACATTTATTTGCAATCTGCATGAAATATACTAAGCTCGGAATGAAGATGTGTATATTATCTGTCATTGGAGTGTCTAAACTGCTTTTTATCAATTAAATGCTAATTAACTAAACTAAACTTAACTCCAACTAAATTGGAGGAATTCTCCACTGAAATTCCACTCTTTTCTGCTTCACATTAAATGTCACTCAGAGTGTCGCTATACTTTATTTTGATCAATCATATCTGGATTTTAATCGTCAAGGGTTCATGATAAAGAAAGCAGATGTGGCATTTTTTTTTTTTTTTGAAATCAGAAAACCAGTGAAAAAACAAGTGAACATTTGGCATGAGTTTGGAACAGTTGAACATTATCGAAAGTTAAAGTCTGACATTCATCGGATACGTAAAGGTAAATCATCAAGACCTTTAACTTTAAAGGTACATTGGGTTTCATTAAAATTCCGAATCGAAGAAAAATCAGGAAAATTCGAACAACTTGCGAGACCACGGTAAATATTTTATTGTTTACGAATAAATCGGTCTAGAAGTTTCTGAATAAAACTGATTAACCCCTCCAAATTCCGAATTTGTTTCATCTTTTAATAAAATGGCATGCCCCATTTAGACAATTGATTGTTGTTCGAATGTCTATAGCAAAATAAAATACATTGTGATATTGTATCCAATCCAAGCTATTTTTTGTGCTTTAAATTACTTAAAGTTTTCATTTAATTGCAGATTTAAATATTAAAAATTCAGATCTAATTCATATATCAGGCACGTCATTGTAAGCTAAATGGTAAGAAAAAAGTTAAAGGGTGGGTGATCTCTCTTTGTAGTTAAAATTGATTGTGTCATTGTGTTAAGAAACCAGATACTTAAAAGGGGTATCTCTCTACAAACTTTAAAAGTTTTTAAAATAACAATTTTAAATTACTTCTCTTCGATTTCATACATTTTATTCATCAGAAAATATTATCCAAAAAATCAATTTTTACTTTATTAAAATTCAAAAAAGATTCATTAAATAAGTGCAATTTTATTCATGTACGCTTGAATAAGAAATTTCGACGATTTTTTCAACATTCATTTCTTTTTAAATGCTCCGTTTGTTTTAGAATTTACAAAAATTGAGCAAATAATAGGATAACAAATTGATATTAACTATTAAGAAAATGGATGCAATTAGAGATTTTTCCAACTTGTTAATATTAAAGAATCAAATAGTCTTAAACTTCGTATTCCTTATATCTTAATTAGCCTCAAGATATTGCATTGTAGAAATAACTTATACGGAAAAATAATCATATTAAAATCAAGAAATATGTATTTCTTCCATGTGTTGAAAACTTTATTAAAAACAGTATGAGAATTTAATCATGGTTACTTGATTTTATTGTGTCATCTTTTATTCATGAGATTAAAATTTATTTTCTACTTCTAGTTAGCTCCTACTAGTCAATACTGTAATGCTTTTTAACATAAACGAAAAATAATTTTATAAAATAATAGAATGAATTAAGAATCAATTATAAGCTATGCTTCTAAAAGAATTATAAATCGGGAATATAGATAAATATTTTATTTTATAAAAAGTGCAAACGATTTAAAACAAAGTCACAGTATAAAACTTTCGGTTTTATTAAATATGCAAACTTTTTTTCATATTTAGATTGTATATTTATTTAGTTATTGTTATTTAGATTGTATATTTATACAGCAAAGTATATGCTTTAATAAAGCGTATATTAAAGTGTATATAGTGCATAATTTAGATATTAAAGATACCAAATGGTCAGAAATTCAAGTAACCATTTGCAGCATATTTTTGTATTGAGATCAAGAATATGAGAAACCACCTAGTACGTGGAGTACCACTTATTACTAATTTGTTCCAGAAATTTCAATAATGTTTCCTCTTTTTATATTATAACCAGGCACTTTTAAGCTTTCTATAGCCTTTTAAATACATTAGAGATGTAAGAATTTCTACCACTTATAGCATTTTGACGTAGTTAATTTCTAAATGTCTTATTTCTAACTATTAGAAATTATAGATTGTAGTTTGAAGCAGATTACTCATTATATTAAAACAAAGTAAAATTATTATATTGCCTTCAATTTACATTCACTTCTTCCTTGATCCACATTTGTCAAAAGAAAGAACTTATTTCTTCAATAGGCAACAAACTAATATCTGAAACTTGCAATGCGATCGGATATTTTTTGAAAAGAAAAAAAAAACCACATCGCAGCTGCGTTAAAAGTATCGACTGACATACCTTTAAAAGATTTTCCGTTGCACCTATCTCACAATTTTCCGCGCAAAAACTTCAATTCTAAGTAGCTTAACAATGCAGCCGCATCCGGCTCTATCTCTCCTTTTTCTTCTTCTTTCAAATAAATACCGTCATCTATATCTTTAAAAGAACAGGGAACGGTCAAAAAGTTCTGCCTATCCCTAAGACCTAATAATAAATATCTTTTAAGTTTGAGATGATATTGTTTCGGTCTATCGGAAATCGATTCCCTTCCATTTTGTGGACAGGTGCACTTTCCCGTGGATAGAAGTCGATCCTTTTGTTTGAGTATGGTCGCATTTATCGCATTTGTCTGCTCGATATTGATAAAAACAGGGCTGTTTATCTTTTTCCTGAACTTGTTTCGAGAAATCGATTTCGATCCCCCACACCGCCATCAAAGAACTGCCCGCCAAATGCCACATAAACTTCGCCTAATAATTGGTGAGCTCCCTGAGCAAGTCTGCTTGGAAATCTCTGCTGAGACTGGATCTATTTAAGAAGATGGGAAATTGACTATCGCCTCCCCTGAAAGAAATAAAGTGACAGAAAATGAACTGAAAAATAGATGATTAAAAATAACGTTTCGTTACCACATAAATGAGATTTAACATTTTTAATACTTTTCATTTTAAGAAACCCAAACATTGATTTTTACTTTCTAATATACGAAACATAGAAGATCTATAATATACAAAATAAAGAAAGGTAATCATTAAAAAATACTAACTCTATTTTCTGTTGGAAACTCCACGTTTGAGATTCCACTGACTCTGAAAAATACATTTCTGGCATTATGTCTCTCTATCTGTATATGAACACGATAATTTCAAAACTTTTTGAGCTACATGACTTCAATTTGGTAAATAGAATTACAAAAAAATTATATTCTGTCTATTTCTATCCAATTTTTTATCTATCAAATCAGTTTCTTATGTTTCACAACGTTCCCTTTGTTTTTAGAATATTTATGTAAATATCGAACTTTGATTCATTTCTGCATTTTAGACGGCTACTTCTTTCGTTAGCTATAATGAAATACACGGCAATAAAATACAATTGATAAAAGCTTCACATTGTTTTCACATTACAACAGAAATATAATTCAGAGGTCCTAAACACTCTCAATGGAAATACATTGTGGCGTCAAAATTAATGTCAAAACTTCATCAACAACTGCCTAACTCGTGATTCGAATTAAATAATTTTTATGTTTAAATATGTAATTTTTAAGAAGATTTTTTTTTAATCAATCATTTCGTGGAATATTTTTTATAATATTTTTGCAAGGACAATTTCTTGCTCATGGTCAATAAACTTAAATTAACGAAAGGTTTTGAAGTTTCATTAAGTACAAATCGTCATGTAACGAGAAAAACACCTGAAAGAAATCTCCAGTCATCAAAATTTTACACCACGCTATAGTTCATCAGGTTCTCATAAATTGTGTATAGGGTGAGGGGGGATTCGGGCCTTCATCCTTTGAAGTCAAATCGAAAATCAATTATCATACATTGTTTATAGGCTGGATACTATCTATAAGTTATAAAATGAGACAGCTGTTATGTAAAAATAATTCTAAACTCTGTACAGGGCTGATGAGTATTTTAAAAATATTAATTAGATCTCAAATTAATATTAATAGAAATGATAATTTTCATCAATGATTCTGAAGAATATCATTGTATATGAAGTAAGTATATATACCTAAATAAGAAAAAGTATCGTAATCGTCGAAAAATTTGTACTCTATATTACGACGAAACTCAACGTTTCAGATCTCAGAGAGTAGGAAAAATGCATTTTTGGAATTATGTCTCTCTGACTCTGAACAGAAT
The DNA here is from genome assembly GCA_026543865.1 of Argiope aurantia. Lineage (NCBI taxonomy): Eukaryota > Metazoa > Arthropoda > Arachnida > Araneae > Araneidae > Argiope > Argiope aurantia. Next base: position 357,560 of record JAPMOR010109991.1, read on the forward strand.
AATAAAAAGTAAAATAAAAAATGCTTTGAGCTAGACTGCGGAAATTAGTTATACGGTTTTTCGAAAATATCTCCAATTACTTTATTATCTTATCAAATTTTGAATGAATCAATTGAGATATACTTTTCGAATATAAGTTAGCATGATAACTTCAAAATGAAAAGAACTAATAACATGGATAAAATTTAATGCACAAATTTAACATCTAAAGTGCAAATAAGTATCAGATTTGATTCCAAATCTGCAAATAGTTGGCTGTCTATCGATCTGTATTTTATCAATGTAAATGCTATAATTCAAAACGCAACGATTTAGATTTATGAAATTTAATAAGAAGTTTTGTGTTTGCAATTGCAGTTCAATATTTAATTTTGATTTCAATTGATCAGAAGAAAGGTGTTCAAAATATAGATTCTGTATTTTTGTAATTATATATTAATCGCAAATCGCTGATTAATATCACCAGGAAAAACTCCAAGAATCCTACATTTATTATCTTTTTTTTTAATTATTATTCGCCTGTAATATGCGATTACTAATACATAAGTACATTTATTAGAGATATATCATAGGTTGTGGGTTCATAATTAATTATAACTAATTACTAAGCCAATTATAACTATTATTATAACTAAGATAAATCCTCATAAAATAATAAAAAGACTAACAAATCCTGGCAAAACCATTATCACATGGCGATGATTTGGTCTAAAGTTTCAATTATTCCCTAGTTTTTTTTTTTTCCTTAATTAAATTTCTTTATTGATTTGTTACTTTTTCCTCCAAAATTCTATTGTAAATGCTTGTGAACAAGTATTGATTTTCCAAATTAATATGTTATTACAGTGTTAATAGTTGCAAAGTAAGTAGTTATTGTATTTTAAAATAACCTATGCTTGTTTAATGATATTGTTACAAACCTGCAATTCGGCTTCCCAGCATAATTTGTTCCATCATTGGAAAGAATGTTTTACAGTCATCTCTATGGGACAGAGTCTGGGCGTCGTGTCGGGGGTCCCAGAGCTTGGCGACCATTTGGCGACTTGGCGACGAATTTGGCGACTTTGACGCCAAAATAGATAATACCCGAAACTTCGAGAATTTTCCCGATCCGTCCAGTAGGAACCGAGATACGCCTCGAACGTTCCTGATTGGTTGAGAGGCTTCTAGCCCCGCCTCCTGAGACCTATAAAAGGGTCCACAGCTGCCAGAGCAGGCAAGTCAAGTCGGACGGGGAGATGACTGAGTAGTCCGAAGACGGAGCGGAAAAGCCAGTAGTCAGAGTGGACGGAGTGGTCGAAGAAGAGTAAGCGGAATCGACTAAGCGAAGTCAGTAATCCGAGTCGGAGAAGTAGAAGACGGAGTAGTCGGAAGCGACTGAGTCAAGCTCGTGCTGAACTGAGCTGTGCGCTACTGTCTGCAGTAGATTCTGGTTGTATGCTACACGTCTCGGGTGAAGATAATCGTCTTCTGTGCTGTATATATTTGTCTCTTTGTACTGTCCTGTGTGTCTTCGTGTAAATAAACGTCGTTTATTATCTACTACCATCTGCTGATTGAGCGTTCTACACACCATATCACTTCCACTATCCAAACGAACCTCGGTAAAGAGAATTTCGTAACAATATTTTTCCTATACATCAGCCTTTCTTTTTAGTTATTTTTATTAAAATATTATTATTGTTATTAATTATCATCTTTAGTTTCTTTGTTTTTTAATAATACCATTATAATTCTTCCTTATTGTATTTGCATAATTTTATAAATATAGATCTTCACAATTTTTTCCCATATTATTTCTGGTTTCTAGTTAAAACGGAATAGTTCAATGTTGCTTTTATCGATTATCGTGCAAAAACTAATTATTAGGATATAATGTTAAGTTATATAAGAAATATAATTCCTTGGAAAGAACATAGCTCCCATTTCGAAAATGCATTTATCCGGTTCTTTATCCTAAATATTGATCATATTAGTATGTAATGCAAAAATTTGCAAAAAGAAAAATCAGCAAATGTTTTGATTTGCAAGGACTTTGAATTTTTCCGTAGATTCAAAATTAATTAAATCTACACAAATATAAATCTAATTAAATTCAGTAAATATTATCATTTTCAAATTACGTGGAAAAATCGATCACATCCAAAATGAATTTTTAACATTTGCTTTCCGAAAAAAAAGAGTTAGATTGTCCGAAAATCATCATTTTCTTTTCAATGAAAACACAAATAAATTGAATTCGAATCATCTTGTTCTTTTAATTCCCTTCATTTCAAATAAAAGATCTGTTAACTGGATTTTGCATTTTCTAAAAATATATATACAAACGTAAAAGCGTTGGTATACTCTTAATAATGTTGCTCTTACTTAAGTTAAAACACGTCCGAAATTCGATCCATTTAACGCGAATAATTAAAGCATAGCTACTGAATCAGTAACTCGGAATATTTAATCAAGGATATCCGAATTTCGGTCTGCTATTCAAAGTTTCATGATGATATTTTAGATTGTCTTGAACTATTTAATGCGAGCTGATGAAAAGGTGTAATTCTGTCACAAGCTGGATCTTTACATTAGGGAATTGTTGTAACGACTATGTATTACCCTTGAATTTTAATTTTAAAAAGATACATTAAATCTTGTTCCATAGTTTATTCATAATTTTTTTTATTTGAGAAATAAAAATGGAGTCACTTTAAAAATTGTCACCGCTTATATTATTATTTCCTTCAAGAAATATGCAATGATAAAACATCATTATAGGTAAAATATACTGTCACGACTTTTTAACGAATTTCGATGCGTGAAATTTACCGAAAATATAAAAATTTGTTCGAAATTACTGCTATGTATCTGTCTGTTGTAAGGATGAGTTTTCTTGTACAGATAGCATAGTGAGTAAAGTGGCATTATACCAGTAAGTATATGATTAGCAATTTGAGAATATCATAAAACTTGATGAATACTGACCTCCACATCAATGTTCTAAATCTATTTCAATATGTGAATCAAAACTTTTAAATCATTTTACTGGAGATAAGAAGAATGGTAGAACAACTTTTATACCTGGCGATCAAGCAAATCAGTTATGAATTACAGGAAAGGATTTGGCATTGTTTTGCAGTCTTCAGTATTTTCACAATGTTGCTCGTAAAATGCTTCAAACAGGATATAATGTATTTAGGCGGTTGATTCATGGAATCCGCTTTGATAAAACTGGCGCTACATGATGTTCTGAGTATCTTCAAACGCTGTATTTGATAATTTGTAGCACAGTGAGGCAAGATTTTTATCTACCAGTTCGCAATGTCTAGTATCTGGCATTGGTGGTGAAAGATGATTCGAGAGTCGTTATTTTATACCAGAATCAAAGAAAATATCTAAAATTCATAGCAAGTCATTTGTTTGCGTGGTCATATGTCTTTTTCACTCCTTTAATCAGATAAATAATCCCTTTTTACATCTCATTTTGTAGCAAAGTGGAATTAGAAAATACCACAACAGCGGCAGTAGCAATGTTATCAACTGGTCTTTTCAATTTGTTAAATGCTGGATCAAATATAATTTTATCAAACATTCATCACAGCATGTAGCAGAAACACTGGTCTCTGAAAATGACGAATCATTTCGAACGCTGGATTAAATGTTTGATTCAGGGTTCGGTATATCTTTAGGACAACTTATATCATTATTTTCTTACATGAAAAACACATTAAACTTGCATCTGTTTAAATTCTAATAAAGTCTTTTGAAGGTAAAGTATACATAACAGCTCCTGCACGTTGCTTTGCATAGAAAAATTAATTTGTTTATGATGTTTCTTATAATTAAAACCGTCTAAATAAATTGATCCCATTTCATATCATTATAGAATGAAATTATACAATCGAAATAAATTTTTGACCCTCAAAATTATAATTTTATGTCTTATCACTCGCTGTATTTAAAAATATCTAATAATTATAAGAGTATTAACAATTATATAAAGGAGTACCAATATATTAGAAAATATGAAAATTATATATATTTTTGATTATTCTTTATACTAGTTGATGGATTATAACTTGTAAAAATTTTTATATGTTCGCTGATCATCACTTTATCATGCGTTTGACAGTTTAAGAGGATTTTAAAAAATTACATGATGGATGCGCACGGCATTATTTTCAAAATAATGTCCATATTAAGTATGCATAAATATTCCTGATGACATATGATAGATTAGAATCTTCTGAAAATTTTAATTTTTACTTTAAGTGTTAATCAAAAGTAAATTAATGTTATACAGTTTTAAATATATTTAAATAAAGAATTATTAAATTAACCTTCATAAATTATTGGATATAAATTAAATTAACAAATAAAAAGTATAATTATTGTTATTCCACATAAATGAATATTTTATTAAACTGTGTGAATTAAACTTTTAAATTTTATAATTTTATGCTCTTTAATTTTGTTTTATAAGTACTATTATAAATCATACGTAAATAATTAATTAAACAAATAAAGCAGAAATTTTCTTGAAATTTTAAATCAAAAATTATTTTTCACCATATTTTATTTTATTTATCCTTCTATATTCTCTCCATTAATCTTTTTATATATTTTTTCCATAATTCCAAAGTATTTGCCTGTAATAAATATTATAGTTTATTAGATAAAACTGCATTTAAAATCCAACAGAAATATTCTTAGCTCATTTTAAAGAGGAAAAATTGCTGAATAAAGGACTGATTGTTGTGGATATAAATTACCAGAACTTATATATGCAACTGGATGAAGTCCAAATTTAGCTAAAATACTTTTTTATTCCTTACTTTATGTCCATGAACAACGATTCAGTTGAACAATTAATAAATGGAACATCCATTTTTTATACTTCTTAGAAAGATATAATTACAGATACACTGCATACGTTATTCGCTAAACACTGTGAATTTTTACAGGTGTTTTGTTTTAGAAGTTAAAATTAATCATAATAACTAGATGCATTTTTTATCTTTAACGGATAATATTTTAACCAGAAAAATCTTTCTCGCTTAGTGTAGCAGTAACATTTCTTGGCACATTTAACTAAATTCTTTTTATTTCATGATGATATTAAGTATTAGCAATGTTAAGTCTTCTTGGATAAATTATGACCTTATACCGCGATATTAAGTAGAATCTGATGCTGATTTATTTTTTGCTATTAGTGTTGTTCTATTCTAGATCATTTCGTCAGATTTTTTGTCCATATTTTAAGAATGATGATATATCTATTAATTGTGAAAATAAACTATGGATATAATGTTGGTTTCTCCTGTGTTTTATATGATGAAGGAAAATTTCCTCTGAAAAGTTGAGAAGCTTATTGTAATATGAAATTATTTTCAATGAGTGTTCGACGATGAATATGCGATATCAATATTTATTGTAATTGAAGAAATATTAAAAATAAATAAGATTTAACTATAAAGCAGATTTTAGGTATAAGCATAATCTGTACTATATAACAATAAAAACAAATGCTTTTATTATTATGTGTTGTGTAATTATTTTGCGCTACAAGACAGAGAGATAAATTTAATAGCGATCAAATTTGGCATATATACCATAAAGTTTGGGAATGCTTACTTCGAATCCGTAGAAGGAGTTTTATTTGATTTAAAAATTAAGCAAAATTTAGACATTTTCCTAGTTAACTTCTAAAAATACCATAACAAAAAAACGATCTTTGTACTAAATTAAAATTTAAAAGATTGCTGTTTAGTTCTTTTCTAATTTTACTAAATTATTCTTATTTTTTAACTGAAATTGCTTTTTCTATATTAAAAAAATACAATTTCCTAGTTGGGGGATTTGAACACTTTTTTCTACTAACTTTGACTACATTTTTGCTAACCGAATTATCAAGTTTTATCCCAACTTACTTTTCGCCAAATACTTTCTGTTTCGCTATTTCACGTGCATTGATAATAGGAATATTTTGCGTATCTGCGCTGCTGTTTAAGAAGAAAGCATACATTTTAAGGTCAACATATATGGCATACTATTGTGTCACAATAGTGTGCGTGATATTTCACAACTCAATGATTTTCTTTACATCGCCATCTTCTTCATAAAGAGAAACTAAATAATGAGTTGGGTAGAACCCAAATTGAGTGTTATTGTGAAAAACTTCAGCCTAAAGTACTTGAGAGACACTCTTTTAAGTAACGAATCTAGTTGCCAGTGCACAAGTGACCATTCAGTAGCTTTGTACGTTTGTTATCTCTAACTCTTCTACTGAATATCGTATATTATGACAATATACAAAGCTACTATCGTTTCTTAAGTATCATGAAATTTTACTTTATCTAGTTCAAAAGTAGGATATTATTATGAACAGTATCTGATGAGTGAATGGTAAAAGGAGTTCAAAAGACTGGTAAAGATGCTTTATTCAAATATTATTATGGATAAAAATGGTGCATAACTGACAAAAATGTAGCCAAGATGCACACAAAGAAAAAAATTATATAAACATAAACAATACATGAAAATAACCAATCGCTAAGTAGGAAATAATAAAATAAGACTTGCTCTTCGATGAATTCTTCAAAGTGAAAGTTACTTCTCGTGTCATCTCTGCTTTATACTGTTTAATTAAGGGGTATGATGTTTCAGAGAATTCTCCAGAAGTGTCCTCAGATTTCTGTTCATAAGAAAGATAATAGCATATTTCTAAGATTTTCCAGAATATTTTTGTCGCCAAGATCGATAATTTAGCATCATAATCTGGCAACATTTAATATATTTATAAATCTCTTTTTCCATTGATAACACCAACATTTCACAAGAGCAGTTTTATAGATTCGTATCAACATCGTTAATTTTTCACGAATTTTTGTCTCACACTTCTTTCGTGTCAGAATTCCTGGGATCTTCTTTGACGGTAACAAATAAAATATAAAATTACTAACACTCCTTGATTAAATTCTTTAAAATCCCTTCCTCAATCACAAAACTGGAATCACAATTATCACATATTTTATCTACATTATCATGTAATGCAAGGCTGGAAAAAATAACTTAAACTTGAATTAAGTAAGTCTGGAGTATAAATGAGTGTAGATGAATAAACCTTCCATTGTATTTACTTTTCTTATCTTTCTGTGATGTTTTCATTTTGTAAAAATAACAGAAACTTCCTTGGTTTATTCGTTAGATATTCTACCCCTTCTCAAACAAAGAGAGAGGATTTGTTCCACACTATATCTTCTCCATCTAGTCTGGAGAATTAATATTCATACAAATGATAGAGGAAACACCTGAATCAAAAACAGTATGCCTATTTAATCAATCAGCTGAAATATTAAAATCAGCAAAAAAATATGTTCAAAACTATTCCTCAGTATTATTCATGCAAGTATTTCATCCTATTTTTTTTTCTATTGACAATAACCAAATTATGAAAATTTGTTTTAACTTTGTGTTAATTTTTTTAAATATTTTGTTTTATAAAATGTTTGTACTTTTTAAGGGTTTTTTGCGTTTACAATTATACTTAACCTCAGAAGAAAGCAATGATAAAAAATTTGAATCTAGCCCAATTTTAAAGATTATGCACTTTGGTACGTTAAATATTGTTAGTTAAGATTGGATGTTTAAAGATTGATTGTATGTTTTTTTTATTTTAAAAATTTGCGCTAAATTTTGTATTGAATCAGAATTTTGAATTTTTTTAATGAACCAGTAAGCAAAGATTCTCTGATTCTGATAAATCATGAAGAATGTGCTGAATGATTCTGCTTATCAGTATCAGATAGTTTGGGATACATTTCGAATTAGCTAGCAAGTCATTGCACTATTTAATATTTAATCGCTTCCTATTTCAAATTAAAACTCAAATTTTTGGTGCAACTACAGAAAAATGCAAAAATATATACCCAAAGAACAGAACATTTTATGGATTCTAAAAATAATACCAATTAAATGTTCATCAAATTTGATCTTTAAAAATACTTGATTGATGAGGTCAATTAAGGCATATAACACACAGAAGATTTATTTGTAATTTTTGACAATCAATATCTACAAACCAGCAAATTGCGAAGGTCGTCAAATCTTGAATAAAAAAATGCATCGTTTAAATCACTTTCTACGTGATAAAAGTAATACAAGAATACTGAAACCCGATAGAATCCCAAAACCAAAAATAGTTCATTGTAACAATAAAAGAAAACTGCGAAATGGCCACCTGAAACTTTGATGACTGTTAAGAAAGCTTAACCTCTTATGCATGCTGACAACAAATACAAATAAACAAAACTGGAACCCATACTCCCCAGCCACAAAGTCCCCTTTTGTCTTATGCACTCTGGCTGCACCAATTTCTCCAAATTTCGTTTTTCTTCAATAGGGTAATTACAGGAAAAAAGGCATAATTGACACACATGCTCCTAGAGCCAATCTTGGGAGATGCTATAAATATGACCAACAGTGCAGTTATGTATTTTTCAATGCCAATTATGATGAAGTGGAAACAAAAATATAGTGGGTTTCCTGGTCGCACATGATCGTTATACAAAATTTCTTTTCTTTAGAAGTGATAAAATTTCCGCCAACAGAGACACAAAATTTAACATATATTTTCAAGCTAGGAATATGCATTTTGGAATTAAACTTTTAATGTTAATTAAAATTTCAACAGTATTTTGGCTTTTTATTTTTGCACCTACTTCCAAAAATATTGCAAAAAGCTAAAATTTACACCATTTTAAAATTTTAATTCATTTCTATTATTTTTTGCTAACAACAATTTAATTGTCGCTAAAATATTTTCTGAATTTTTGCAGCTTTGTTAAAAACAATATTCAAACATTTTCTTACATGATTTTCAATAATAGATTTAAAAGTTGTACCAAAATTCAAACTGTTTTCTTTATTCCCTCAATATATTTAATTGTGCGAGTTTCTTCCATTGTTCGAAATAAAACAAGAACAATTTTGTTTCATAACTGAATACTTTACTTCAGAAATATAAAATGGAATGCACAATGCCGCGAAAATTTGAAGATGAATGAAGTGTAAAATTATATTTGTAATAGCAATATTGATATTATGGGACATGACTGCGTTCACATGATTTATGGGCACAATGAACCACAAGATCAGGTGTGGGACTAATAAAATTACACGGGTTTAATATTTTAACAATTACATAGTCAGTGACAATTTAATAGTTAAAAATGTTTGTTAATGTATGTATAAATGATTTAATAGAGATTAAATACAACAGATAATGTTAAGAAACCAGCTTTTCGCCGAAGATTTGAAATGAAATGAAATAAATAATTTTTAAAAAAATGAGGATTTTAGTAAAATTGAATTATAGAATTATCATGTTTAAATTAGGGTCCAACGAATAGAAGTAGTCGTGGAATAGATTTCCTGTTTCATTTTTATTTGTTTGCTAAGTTCTTAAAAAATATACAAGATAAAAAAATTATTGAAAAAAATTGCAAGACAAACTTAAAGCGTAAAATTTTAATAGAAAGTTTGTTATATTAACAACTGACCAACATAAATACTTTTATTACAAGTCGCGAATTGTATTGTTTGGCTTAGATAATTAATACAGAAACTTCTGCATTAAATATCAAGTCTCTAAGTTATCTTAAACATACTTTTGCATTCAAGGCTGTACTGTAACGAAGCGGTTACACGAACCGAGTTTCGAGTCTTTTTTGTATCTGAAAAAAAATAAATGTAAATGTGTGTGTTTTTTCACTACTAGAAAATAGACGGCAATTTCTTTTAAAGTTGCTTATCACAGCTTTCCATTATTCCAGGCATTCTGCAACTAATTTAATTTCAAAAACGATACGACTCCAGCATTCAAATTCGAATTCCGAAATATATATATATATATATATATATATATATAAAAGAAATGGAACTAGGCATTTCTTCTACTCAAAAAGTTCCCTCATGGTATCACATATGTTGAATTTTAATGCCGAAACTTGCTTTCTTGCTTGACCAACAATTTTTAATGCGATATATCGTTTGAATAATAATATTCTTCCACAAACAAAAATAAAAAAAGAATGCGTTCCATTTTATTTATTTTTTTTTCCTCTTTTCCATCGTTCTTTTTGTCACTTTTTATTAGTTCTTTCGCTGCAGGGGAAGAGAGATGAGATTTCCAAGGCAACAATTTTCTTCTATCTCTCTGTACTTTTCGCCACTTTTTGCTTTCACTCAAAAAAAAAAGAAGAAAAAAA
>JAPMOR010109992.1:0-30237 GCA_026543865.1 Argiope aurantia
TTTTTTCCTAATTATGCTGTATAAATCCGTTTGGAGTAAAACTTTGCATGATTTTTTAATTCCAATGAATAGAAAGATATTTATGCACATGCATTGAATTTGCATAAGAATTTATGCTTTTCTGAACTGAAATTGACTTCTAACTACCGAAAAGAAAGTTGAAACATAAAAGGCTTACCCAATTTTCTTTTATTGTTTTGTCCACATGCTCATTATCAATCTTATTTCATTTGCTCAAAAGCTAAGATACTAGGAACATTCCAAAGATAATTAAATCTAATTAGAAAATCGTTTTTAAAAAGTCATTGAAATGTAATATTTTTTTCTGAGCCAAGTATTTATTTCATTATACCATACATTTTACAATGCTATTTTAGTTGAATACAAACATTGTTTTAATGATAAAATAATAATAAAAAATTTCATATGTTCGTTCATTTTTGCTTATTTCAAAATTCACTCTCCCCTTAAAGTTCTAAACTGTAAAAATATGTCATTTTTAGTTATTGAATAGCTTAGCAAGAGATAAATTTAGATAGAAACTCACAGAAATCTCAAGGATATTAATAATTATAAATATTAAAATCCATTAATATAAAATATGAGTTTTAAATCTTGAAACAACAGGTGAACCAATTCATCCTTACCATCCAGGGCCACTGATGAGGCTTCGATTCGGTTCCGCCAGCAATGTTAGGTGAAGTAGCGGTGTTGCCACAAGCTGCAAAATAATAATAGTAATAATAAGCACTTATAAATATTGCTTTTCTCAGAAGATTCTAATATTTTTTCTAATAAATTGCTATGACATAACTTCACAAATCAAATTAAGAATATTAAAACTTAACTTTCACTAGCACTAAAATATTTAATTCCAAGTTAATTAGTTGTAGAATGATGGTTACAATATTAATTTTTAAATTGAGATTTGAAAATAATCACACAAAAAATATGTAAGCAAATAAAAATAGAACTGACTGAAAATTTCTAGTCAGTCAACTATAAATGTAAGCTTTTTTGCTTTCTCTTATATAAAGAAAACAGAGAAAGCATTGTGATCATCAAAATTGCTAAGTCCTGATTTTGATAAATCTCTACATTTCAGACTCCCCTGAGTTCGAAAATACCTTCTTAGAGTTAAATCCATTTGTCCGTGAAGACAAAAATTCAGAAATGGATCGAACTAGAGTAGTGAAATTTGGCATATGAACTTACATTTCTATCAAAATTTGGACAAAATCAAAATTTATATGCCAAAGTAAAGACAAAAGAGATCTTCTCTTTCTGTCTTCCGTGTGCATGTGAACATAATAATTCAAATATGAAAAGCTCTATATGGCTGAAATTTGGCACTCAAATTGATCATCAGAATTTTATATTTGTAGTAAACTATGAACTAGATTTGTCAGAGGAATCCACATTGATCGCTAGTCAGATTTGTTGACCCCTATTACTCATATATTTGTCAAGCGACAGTCTAAAAGTGCAATGACTTATATTAATAAAATTTTATACTTGATCTTATAGTTAATATTGTGGAAAAAAAGGGGCCAAAGTGTGTACTCTGTTCTGCAAGATTAAGTGTGAAAATTGGGGAAAGGGGCATTTACACTTGCAGACTTGTCACGTCCTTTGAGGGTTTTCCTTCATTTAATTCTTTTTCAGTCTTTCATCAATAAATTTAATTAAAAAGAGCTAAATAAATTTCGAGCTGCTGCCCAAAATATTCAAATAATTATGTCTCGCCTAAAAATGATATTCCATAAAAGAAATATACTTTTTTTACAATATATTGCATTGAAGCTATCAAAAAGGGGTGTTAGTAAATTTTTTTTGTAATTAAACCTCCCAGTTTTTAAAAAACTTTCCTATTCTGTTCTTTAAAGCTACTGTTAAGTACACTGTTAAAGTTAATAATAAATAAAGTTAAATACACTGTTTCTAACAGTTCAGTATAAATTTAAAATCTTTAACTTCATTAGATTTAAGTTATTGGATACGATTTCATTCTGTTTATGAGACAAAGTTTAATTCAAATGCTAATACAATTCCAGAAAAAACTGTTCGTTTTCCTTGCTCCTTTAACCCTTTAAAGGGCCATTTTTTTCTAGTCATATTATGTTAAAATATTTTTAGGCTTGAAATTAGAATAAGAAAAGGGATTCATTTAGCTTATTAGATAAATTTAATTTGATTAATTAATTAATTTGGTTAATTAATAATTAAGTAACAAACCAAGAAACATCATTTTGTGTGACATAAAGAACTGGAGCATCTAAATTTCTGACTTACTAAAAAAAAATTGTCAGAACTTTTGCCAACCTACATAATTTCATACAAAGATTGATAAATTTGGTGGGAAACATACTTTCCACGACCCTAGAAAAGTTAAAGCAATTAATACTTTCAAGAGCTTTCTGGAAACTAAATAAAACACAATTTTTATAAAATTTAAAATCATAAATAAATTAATATTTTTCAAGATGAGATTTCACTGATGACCAGTCAGTCGTCAAAAGTGGTTAGAATTTATAAATTTAACATAATGAAAAATATTCCCCATAAATGCAATAAACGATCCTATCACTTCATTTCTGGTATGTTAAGAATATAAACTAAATACATTGTTTATATTTTGCAATCTCTTTAAAAAATATTTTTAATAAGCATGTGGGAGACTGATTGGTTAGACACTAAACGCAGTTATTAAAATTTTGACATCTCATTCTTTTGAAAATATTTTCGAACAGCACACGTGTTTTTCAATATAATAGATTGATACATACTAAATACATTTAAATTTAACTACCTAATTTTTTAAAAAAACAATTTGGTAAATAAAATCAATGGGTTTAATATTGTGACTGCAAAACATAAAACACCATTGCTTAAATTTTAATACCTCATTCTTTTAAAAAAGTACTTTTCTTTTGCAAATACGAGGTATATCAAAAGACTTATTTCAAATTCATCTTACTGCTTATTTCAGCAGGCTCAGTTGCAACAGCAATTCCGAATATACTATCAGTTCTGCCTATGGAATGCACGGTTGTAATTTCAGACTGTTCCACTTTTGTCTGTGTTGTTGTACTATGAATTGTAACAGAAGTTCGTGTTTCAGGGGTATTGAAATTCATCGGAGTCTCACTGCTTTTGAGAATAGGAACTTTGGTCGTCGTAATCTTTGGTATTGGTATGATTTCGAATTCTTTTTCCTCTGGATTTCTCTCTAGAGCTGGGTTGAGTCTCTTTGGTTTGTTTTCTGCGGGCTTGCATGGCCTCTGGAAGACCGTCTTGGGCATGGTTGGAGTCACTGGGGAAGGTCCAGAAGTTGGCGGCCTTTTTGTGCTTATTCCAATCGGTTTGAAAGTGTATTCTTTTCGGACGGATCCGTCAGCAGGGAATACAATGTCCACACCAATGGAGCCTACATCATCTTCGGTCCTGGTGCTATAAGTCTGTAATAAGAAAGCAAATGTGGACAAATTCTGCAATTACACTGTTTTTCAAAAGTATGGAAGATGGCGTAGGAAGGGAAAAGAAGTCCGGGCCATAATGTGATTTTTTTCATTCTTATTGCATTAGTGATGAGGCAAAGATCATAGCTTATAATTAATGACGTTAATTTTTTATTTCATCATTATATTTATTTTTAAAAAGGGTCACAAAAATGTTAGTAATAATTTTTTATTCTTGTTGTCATTAATTCTCGTATATGTAATATCACTTTCTTCCTCTCGTTGTTATCTCTCTAGTGTTTTATTGTATTTGAAAAAAAAAAAGAAGAGAAAACTTTTTAAAGATAACTATAGACAAAATTAAATTCAAAAAGTTATCGAAAAGAATGCGTAATCATACAAAGAACTTCTATTTTTACAAAAGGTACTTAATAGGCGCATTAATGATATAAAACTAATTTGTTGCTAAATTCCGGGGAGGGGGGGGGAGAAAAATTCCGTTTAAATTTTATTTTCTCTGTAGGTATATAATTCCTTTTATTTTAGAATAATTTTTTTCCTTCCTATGTAAAAAAACCTTATGCATGATAATAATTTTTATTGTTGACTTTCTTTTTATAGTTTATTTTACTTAATATTAAAACCACCTCGAAATATGATGTCAAAATAATGAATTTGTTGTTTTAATGATGATTATTATAATTTTAAACAATTGCACATCGTCAATTTTTCAATTTATTTTAGAATAAACCTTATAAAGAGTGATTCAAAAAAGGGAAGATACGAAACACAAAAAGAAACTAAAATCCCATATGTTAATATTACCAAATAAACTAAAGAAAGTTGTAACAATTAGATTTTAATGGTAACCATTTAAAGTTTCGGCTACATTCGGGGAACATGCAAAAAATTTCGAATACTGAGTTAGTAAATAAGTATTTTTTTGTTGCGATATTTAGAAGCAGGAAAGATATATCACAAAATGTTTGCATATTTGTAATGGCATTAGGAATATTTTGTGAGCATGGAATTGACTACAAGGCGTGATTCAGTACGACCATGGGGTATTAGCATGTCTGCTTTGGAAGATGAGGCATTCAACTCTATGGATAGATCTATCTATAATTCCTGGATAGGACAAGATGCTTTCCCCTGGTAGGTACGAAGAAGCATTGAAAGCTGTGAATCAATGCCCTGCCATAAACACAGATACCGTACATTTGAAAGTAAGAAGAAGCATTGAACTCTGTAAAATAATTCCCTTGGCACAACTCAAGAGGCCTTATCTTTGGAGGTTAGAAGAAGTACTGAACTTTGCGGAACAATATTCTGCCACGAACACAACATTCCGTAACCTTGTAGATAAGAAGAAGCACTGGACTTCATGGAACAATACCCTGCCACAGCTCAAGATGCCATACGTTTCGAGATAAGAAGTATTGAATTTTATGGAACAATGTCCTTCCCCGAGAACAAGTCACATTTTTGATATTGCAGCATTTCGATATTGCATTACATAATATACATTGGCATCTATTCTATCTACAACAAATTCAGTATACCCACATAAAAAAAAGGTTTCCCCACTACAGACAACGATACTAATTTATCTTTAATAACTTATCCAATTGGCTTTTCCGATCTTGTATTCCTTTGTGATTTTTGCTTGCTTTTGTGTAATCGAACCCCACTAAAAGTTTATACACTAATTTCTAAATCATCCTGTACAACAATGTCATTTATCTGTCCAAACCATCATCAAGAAAGTTGATTTGAATGAAATTATCATTCCTTACTTTAGGTGGATCTGCCGTTTCCCCAGGAAAGACGATGGGTCCTGCTTCCTTGTCTTCAGTGCTCCAGTCAAAGGTGCCATTTGACGGAAATGGACAGCAGACCAGTGCTGGACCATTCGAAGCACAGGGGATGAGTTTCACGGACCGATAGCGACAGAATCGGTTGACAACACACAACCCTGATTGCCCTCTGGCTGTCTTGCAACGAGTCAGGTGGGAACTGGAACTCGCTGAGGGAAGAAAGAGGATGTTCATTTTGCTTTCTTTGGAATGGGATTATGAAAAATTAAAAAGAGAATCGAAGTTGAATGCTAAACATCGTGCATGATAAATTTTTAAAATCCTCATTTTTCTATAACCTCTCGAAATTTATTTTAATTATTCCTATTGTAGAAGATATATTTAGATATTTAAAAATGCCTTATTTTTTGTTTTACAATTACCACAAGCAAAATTACAGTATAAGCAATAAACTGGAGGTGCAACTTTTGAAATCGGAAGTAGACATTTAAAGAACCGTAAATTTGCACACACTTAATTTGAAAAACCATTTTATTATCTTAGAGAAATATATTGCTTAGAAAAATAGATTTACGTTTTTCTTTTTTTATTGCCTTATTTGTTTCTAAGAACATTTAAAAAAAATGTAAGTTTGAATTTAAGACTAACAAACCATATATCACTAAATACCTATGTGAGAATTATTTTCAATGAAAATTTTGGATTCAGATTCAAATAGTGAAGTACTGCAAAATGTGAGAAATGAATGCTACAAGCGAACCTTTGTCTTCAAAGAACCATTTGGAAATGTGAAAATAATTGAAGGCATTCAGAATTCTTGAATAGTGTTTCAACTATGAATATTTTTTAAATGAAAGCGCATTCTTGAAAGTATTTTTTATGCTGTTAACATGTGAAACTTGGTGATATAGGGGACCTTAAATTACTGAAAACAAAAAAGTAGTTTAGAACCCATATTTGCAAAAATATTAAAACTTGAAGAAAAATAAAAGTTTGAAAATGTAAGGAATTTTAAATTCTGTAACTTGATATAAGCGTGTAGTGCGAGAACTGGGGAGTTTCAAAGATATTCAAGAAAAAACTAAAATGGGAACTAGAAAACATCGCTGCAACATCAGTACCGATGTTCGCAGAGAGAGTTGTCACATTCGAAAGACAAATTCAGCGCGGAGATAGTAGGCAATAAGGAGAAGTAAAATTTCCAGAAAATTTAGGGTCGCAGGTAATGCTTTTCAATGAAAATCGCAAATCGGGTGGATTTCGTATGCTGGATTCTTGATGCCACACAAAAAGATACACGCTTTTCTGCTAGAGTTTTATTCTCAGATAAAGCCTGCTTTACGAGAGAAGGTGTCTTCAATACGAAAAATCCCCAAATTACTCTCTCGTCGAACGTACAACATAAGTTTAAATTTAACATCTGGACAGAGTCATCTATTTGAACTGTATCTTCAGCCTGAACGCCTCAATGGCACAAAGTACCTAGTTTTCTTCCAGTACGTTCCTCCAGATTTAGCAGGAAACAACGAAAATTGTACGCCAGAACATTTGATTAATGCATGATGGAGCACCAGCACATTTTAGTCGCATTTGTGAAATCTAACTTGTTGTTTGCGAATGAAGTTTAACGACCATCAATTCTAAAATGCTCATTAATGTATACTTGCTCGTTGCTTTTATTTTTTTCGGAAGCATGAAAAATTTACATACGAGAAGGCTTCATCTCGATTACCTTGTTCCTAATCATCGCATCCATAGGGCCATTCTCTTCGTCAGACTCATTGTCTTTTCGACGTCTGTTTTTGCGATTTACACTGAATAAACGTTACCTGTGACCCTATGCTTTCTGGTAAATTTCCATCTCCGCGCTGAATTTATCTTTCGAATTTGACAAAGCTCTCTCCGAACATCGGTACTGATGTTGAAGCGATGTTTTCTGGTTCCCATTTTAGTTTTTCTTGAATATTTTTAAAACACCCCAGTTCTCACATTACACGTTTATATCAAATTATAGGATATAAAATTCCTTACATCTTCAAACTTTTTTTTTTCAAGTTTTAATATTTTTTGCGGATATGGGTTCTAAACTACTTTTTCAGTTTCAGTAATTTACGACCGCCTAGATCGTCAAATCCACATGTTGCCTGCATGAAAAAAAAAAAAGAATGTGCTTTCACTTTAAAAAATTATAGTTGAAACACCATTTATTATTTTTTATTAATATTTTACAGTTTCCAACAGTTCATCAACTCTATATTTTTGAGATTTTCACCTACTTAACGTCATTTGGTACCTCATGTTATTTGGTGATTCTTGATCCTCCTGATGCCCTCTCACCCCTCTGAATTTGTAAGTCGAATTTCGCAACACCCTGTGTGTGTGTGTATATATATATTACCCTTCAATAATAAGTAATGAGAATAATTTCTGTGCCACGAACATTAGCGTTGTGTGTGTGTGTGTGTTCCTCTTGCTATGTCCAATAAAATATCACACGTTTTTTTTTTTCAATTTACGGTAGGTTTTTTTATTACATGAAAAAGAATTTAAAAAAAATAGAAGAAGCATTGCAATAGCATTTTCAGATTAAAAATCATTATGTTTGATGATGCTGAAAGAAGAAAGAAAAAGAAAGAAGATAGATGAAATCAACATGTTTGATCCTGATGTTTCTACTGAAGAGCATAGACCGGAATTTCATACCAGATGCGAAAAGATTACCAGCAAGTGGAAGAGTTTCTGAACTTTTTTTGTTAGTTTTGCGGAAAATAAACTCCCATGTTCTCCTGTAATCCTGTAAAAATAGGCTTAATCATCTCTGAGATAATTAAGCCTATTTTTGCGTTCGATTCAACTTTCGTTTGAAGTCTATTTCTTTATTTCATTTATACCTTCTTTCCTCTGACTGAATGTACTGTTTTGATGAGATGGCGAAACATCACCAAAATATTTCTAATAATAATTTTCAGCTCCATTAATTAGCTGAGCAAAGCGTTGGATTTAAGGCATCTGTAAGAATATTCAATGAATGAAGCAGTCTGAAATTCGTATGATAGTTTGTCGATATTTGAATGCTGTCATTGCACAATAAACAATAAGCGCGATTTCTGTGCCACGTACGTAAGCGTTTTATATATGTAGATGATATTAGTAAAAAAAATATTTAATAAATCTCGTTATTATACCATTATTCTTTTGTTATCCCCGGACTAGGACATTCACGTTCCAAATTTCCAACTGATAAATTTCCTCCAATCTTTATTACGTATGGATGTTTACAAACCACAAAATTGTGCGTGCCACACATATTTAACCTTGAAATCTGCGGTCTTCCACATTTTGCAATTGGATGGGAAAGAGAGAAAAAATTGCGGTCATTGTTAGAGAGCGAATTCGACACTTAGCTCGAAAATTCTTTAAAATATAATGCACGAAAGTTGTCACAGAACTTGAAGTTCACGAACGTGAAATCATTTTGATAATTGCAGTTTTAGTTCTTACCTGATCGAGAAAGGCTACCGAAAGCAAGAATTAAGAAGATCAGGTACATGATATGGCATCAGTAAGTTCCTTTGCAAACATTATCACAAACACATCTTTCTGATTGGCAACAGCTGCAAAACAAATTTAACATGAAGGGATGATGAATAACATATTAGTTAAAAGGTTAGAAATTAATAAACAACATTAAGTTCGTGAAAAACGGATAAAGCAACAGTTTCCGTTGCTTGCAACACAATTGCAGTTACTTTTCTTGCGTATAAATATCCTGTAACAAGGTCAATAAATTCTGTATAATTTAATTTGTCCTTACAGCGTTATTCCCTTGTATTGTGTAACAACGTCTTACTGTATTGCGTTTGATATTACGTATTTCTTGTTCATCATCTGGAACTACAGTTATGTATATTTATACGACTAGATAACCAGTTCAAACGGGACAGTTCCAAATTTATCTCAGAATATCTCGAATCTTACTTAAAAGTAAATATCTCC
Organism: Argiope aurantia; assembly: GCA_026543865.1. Lineage (NCBI taxonomy): Eukaryota > Metazoa > Arthropoda > Arachnida > Araneae > Araneidae > Argiope > Argiope aurantia. The sequence continues at coordinate 9,272 of JAPMOR010109992.1, forward strand.
ATTTCAAAAAAGGATTAACTGGATTCAATTTTTGGAAAGTAAATTGACACATTATTCAAAAAGTAAAGTAATGGGGAATTCTCATTTCTTAATTTAAAATATATGGAACAGAACTTTTATTATTCGGATACAGAAATGAAGTGAAGTGTGTTCTTTTAGATTTATCAAACGCATTTCGTTATAAATCTCAAGTGAGGATAGAACCTATATGAAATAGTTACCTGGTTTTCACTAATAATAAAACAGCAAAAATAGAGTATACATGATATGTGATATAAGGAATCATGCTTTTTAGACTCTTGAAATCGATAAACGTACTGTTGAAAAAATTCAAATTGCAAATTTGTATACAGCTCCTCCCGGTCTTATTAGTTTTATTGAGAAAAATATTCTTGGCACGATAGCTTTTTAAATATTAAAGTTCCACTCTTCTGTATGCTTGGATTATTTCATTCAATATAACTAAGAGGCTCTAGAGGGGAGTATAAAAATTTATATTTCAGAATTTTTTTCAACAGTACGTTTATAGACTTGAAAAACTTAAAAACATAATTCCATTCATCATATAAATTATTTTTAACTGGAATAATATCCTTATCACTAATGATTTAGAAACTGGATTATGGTTAGAATAAAGACACTGCATAGTTCATATTTTTAAAAAAATTAATTACATTTGATTTTATACAAGTAATCTTTTCTGTGTAATTCTACTTCCTGTCTCTTATTATTCTTTTATTATGCATAGAATGTTCATCTATACTTGAACAATAGGGATGAAGAAGCTGAAAAGAAAATTATTATATTTTATTTCATTTTTATAACTCTACTAAATTTGCATTTTAAACTTGAACCAATCTGAAAGAACAGCTGAATGAAAAACAAAATGTTCCAAATCAAACCAAAAAAAACTCTTCTTATATCATTCCTCCAACATAGCAAAGATTTTTCTTCTTCAGATCAAAGCTCAGAATACTTTTTTTTACGTCGACTACAGCAAAGCGTCATTGATATTTCCAATCAAGTCTTTTCTTAAGCAACTTCAAGTTTGCATCAAATTCAATGAACTCATTGTTCCACATCAAACACACTCTGTATTGTATAGCTGTTCTGTGATGTATTGTGTATTGTAATGAACCTTATCATGTATTTTCTTTTGACAATAAATATTTTTGCGGATATCCATTCAACTTACAAAGAACTCTAAAGATTCCGATTTCTGAGGTAAAAAGACAAATATATTTTAGAAAAAATATATTTGTTCTTCTTTTAAAATATTAGCAATTCATTATTTCATTCGAATCTAATTTATTTATAAGTTTTTAATTAATAATTCCTGTCCCCAGACAAGGTTCCGATATGCGTTTGTCGATTTCGTGGTGTTTTGAATGGAAATAGAGAAAATCCATGTGATCACTGACAATTAGTTATCCTCTATAAAAGAAGCTCTTGAAGCATTTTAACAAATAAATGAGCAAGTTTCAACAATAAGACTACTAACCCAGTAGCATACATGTATTGCACAATATTGTATGATATTCAACAATATTCGAAATATTTTATAATATTGTTATATATTGATTAATATTATATGACTTCATACAATATTGCAGAATATTGTGTAACGTTCTGTGATATGTAGGAAATATGACAGGAATATAGAAGGCATGTTAAATTCACTGATGAATTTCTGACATTGTAAACTAATCTGCTACCTAGCTAAATTAAAAGAGACAGACCAGAGACAACGTCGATTAAATAATGTTATTAGCCTAGTGGGCTGATAACGTTATTTAATCGACTTAACTAACTTATAAAAATACAAATTCTATAAGAAATAATAAACTTATAAAAATATAAATTCTATAATTCATTCATAAAATATTACAATTACAATAAGATTTTAAGCTGAATCATTTTATAAATTAGAAAATAATCAATTACTTATTTATAATATTTTGGAATATATTGAAATATTAATAAATCCTTTAACAAGTTTTATTATATTCCTCTTGAAAAGGCCTGCAAAATAGTAATTTTTAATATTACATTTGTGTTAGGTTCATTGTTTCTTTATAATCTATCATAATAATTAGATGTTTTTATACTTTAAAGAAATCACTAACTAATAATTATGAATAATTTTACTAGAATTTAATTGCTTTAGCCCTGTTTTCTATGAAATACCTTTTTAAAAAATAAGCAAAAAGATAATATTTTCGAAAAGTTGCTTGTATAAAATATTGAAACTGAAATAAACCATTAGCATGTTGATTAAGTTAAGAATGGGTTAAAATCTGAAACTAAATTGGCCAATTACTTGTGCATTGAAATGATTAAATCAGTAACTGAATAAAATGTCTTATTTTCGGGGATCTATTAGATTTGTTTTAATCTCAAATAAAGCAGTAAATTCTGTATTTAATGGGGGGGGGGAACTGAATAAATATATACATTTCTCAAATCATATTAAAATATTAATATGCCATTGAAATATCTACTATCAATTAATTAATATTCAAAATTAATAAAATTTCATAGACAATTACTTAAGAGGCTTACATCACACAAAAAAATTTCTGTTTACAAGAAATAATTTCATTAAAAGACGATGAAAAAAAAATTTTATGAAAACATTTTAAACAACACCCAAAGATAAAATTTTAAATTGACAAGAAATCAAAGAGGCACTCACCAGCACTGCCATGCTGTTTTGACATCTGAAAGGACGCCGAAGAGTTCAGCTATCGGAAAAGAATGAATTAGCCCTCCTCCTCTTTCCATGTCCCCCCTTCCAATTTCTGGTTTCAGAATATGCGTGCTACGACATATGACTGTCGTGACCTTGGTCAAAAACCAACAGGGAAAGTTCGGTGGCAATTCCGAAGTAGACAAAAAACGTTCTGCTAGTCCAGTAGGACTCAATTTCCTTTTAGAGAACTCTAAAAAGGCTGTCGCATAATTTTTTTTTCTCGCACATCGAAGTGTAACACTTCGCAAAAAAGAGAACGTCAAATTAGTCTAGTATAGACTTTTGGTAGATCCCAAGCAAAAGCTAAAAGTTAATTGGTCTCAACAGCTGCAATTATGCATTCTAATTTTAAGTCTTATTCTAATGTGGGGATTTTGTTCCAGAAGGTTGATGAGAAAAGGGTGGGAAATTCCAATTTAAATGTATTTGATTTCTATTTCTAAAAACTTTTTTCGTGCTATTTATAGCTATTGAGTGAGTGCGTGATAGTACCTTTTGAAATCAAAGGAACTGTTTCATTTTTAAACATTTTTATTAAATTTGAACTTGTTTTGTGAAGATGGAATTTCATAATCGAAAATTTCATTCATTTATTTACGAACAAGAGGCTTAAAATTTTGTAAACTTTTGCATTTTGGTGGCAATGATTCTATTCTAAAACTTTTAGAACTAAAGATCTAATTATACTTTAATAAATTAATTTAATAAGCTTTGATTTTTATAAAGATAGAATCGCCATCTTTTTGTAAATCTGAAAAAAAAAATTGATTTCGGAATACCATATTTAGAATTGTGAATTACAATTAAAAAAATAAAATCAAAATAATTTTTAAACTGTCCAGCTATTAGTATACCAATAAAAGTATTTTTATGAAATTTATTATTACGTACTTTAATTCCATGTGTCTTGCTTTATATTTAAAATGATAGAATTTTATTATCGATTTTTATTCCTTTCTTAATGTATTAAAGTTATGAAATTTTGTGTTTCTTGAGATGATGCAGCATTTTAATGTTTTCAAAACTTAAACAGCAATTAATTAATTAATTTTACTTAGATTTGGATTCCATATGGAATTCAAGAAAAATTGGCTTCTTGATTTCGTAGTATTTATAATTCTGAGTTGTTGATAAAAATTACGAGTATAAGACGATAACAAATTTTCTAATAACCACATTTAATAATAAAAAAATTGGGAGATTAAAGCAAAATCAAAAAATCGCTATGAAACCAGTATAACAAAAAATTCAACTAAAAGAAGCAATTTTAGAAAGTAGATACATGGAACACTACAAGAAAATTTTTAAATAATAATTTTAAAAAAAATTATAAATATTACTAAAAGCAAATTTGTATTATTGATTTCAACTCCTCATGTTTTTGCAATTTTGTTTTAATTTCCGATTTAAAAATAATGCTTTTTTTAGGAAACTAATTTATATATATTATTTCAAACTTTTATTTTTTTATTGGTGTGATTGCACTAAAAACCCGTTTTTTTTGGGGGGAGGGCAAAAAATTTTTTTATTTTCATTTAGTATTTTTAACGTTTGAGCAGGTTTATTTTTTAAAACTGTTATAATTTTGTTTTTAAGTTTATTTTTGAATAAGATACACTGACTTTTATGTTTGCATTTACACGCGTTTTAATGCTATTTTATATCTTTAAGTGCTATTTTCACAAATTATAATCTTTAAAAGAATTTTCTTACGAAAAACCTCATAAATTAGAATCTAATGCATATATTTTGTTGAAATGTAATGTAATATTTTTTCTGTCTCTCTTTCTGCAATTCCTGAACTAGATAATAAGTAATTTATTCGTTTAGAAATAATTTAATTAAGTAATTTATTCATTTTTATAATTATTTTAGTGCTTCACAATGCAAAAAAAAAAAAATGAACATCTCGTGCTATTTATCAATCGGACCCCAATATTTAAAGAATGGATACAAATATAGCCTATTATTTTAGTTCCGGAACTGGATAATATACTTCTTAAGCTATCTGCAAAATTTTAAAAAAGTAACTTAACAAATTACGAAGACTTTTTCTTTTTTCTTTTTTTTTAACAAAAAAGCCCCTTTTGCAATTTTTTTTTTTAATAAAATTTGCCACTTAACTCGTAAATTTTGGTTTCATTGATGTTTTTCCAATCTTTTTTATATAAATATTTTCGAATGTTTTCAGAAAACTACTCCCGAATGTACTCGCACATCTTTTAAATAGTTTTAATGAAATAGTATAAATAATGAGAAAAAATGGATTTTAAAATATATATTAGTGGGTATTATAAGGAAGAAGCATTTTTTTTAAGATGTAAAATTCAAAACGTTCATAGAAATGCATTCTATTCATCTTTCATTTCCCAAGAAACAAAAAAATGTTGCAGAATATTGTTTACCATAATAATGTTACACAATATTGCGCAATACCTTTCTCCTCTTTGGGCTCAGATCCATTTGAATCTGCAATATTTTTCCATTTGATTGCATTTTCTCAGCCTGTTAATCTTCTATATTTACAATTATTTCATTAAATATGCCAAATTTTGAAGCTATATGGACATATATACGTTTTAATTCATGATCGGACGACGAGGACGATTACGTCTGCATCCATTCTTCTATAGCACACTAGAAAAATCCCGTTTTACCTTAATAAATGTAATATGTACCAATCTGTCTACAATGGAGATCTGTAGTGAAACCAAATTTCAATCTCATGAGCCTTCAGTCCCAAAACCAAGGTCACCATTACGCCACAATTTTCTTCACTAATACGTTAAAAAAAAAATCGATCTTTTTTTGATAGAGAAAACTATTACTATAAGTTTCAACTAATAGATATTGTAATCTTTTTTCCCTTTTTACTTCAATTTTCGATTAAAGCTGAAATTATCCTATCTTTTTATATGTCTCAAGTATTTAATCAAGCAATTCACTTTCTTATTAGTAAAAATGAAATATACGAAATATTATCACTCAAAAATAAGTTTTTCTAATAGTGTTAGTAAAAAAAAAAAAAAAAAAAAAACCTTCAGGTATTTGAACACGTTGAAAAGATCGATTTTCGCTAAAAATGGCATTAAAAAATTCTTTTATTGGATAGACTAGTCTTTTTACTATCCAAAATAGGTTTACTTTTGTCTCTAGGTTTATTAGAAATCAAGATATTAATATTTTCGTAATGATCGTTAAACCGGCAGTGGACATTTATATAATCGGAAGCACCGATTTAAAGGACCAAAAATATGTTAAAAATTTGTATAAACACTAATTTTGCTTTAAATACGGTTATATGTCCAAGTACAAATTTGGTATAAAATAAAAAAAAATTTTTGCTCTGAAAAAAGCAAAATGCCAATAAGAGTTTCAATTGTGTTTTGTGGAAATTTGTACTTAAAGATGTCTTTGTTGAACTTCAAACCCTCAGATTAGGGACATTTATGTCTGTAATACGTTTTAACGAAGGTTTTATAGGATTAGTGAATATCCTTAAGGTTACTAAAGTGTATCCTAGGGGAAATGCAGTTAGAGCATTTGCTGAGCTCGACAAAGACAGAATAAATGAATCTAGGCGACATTCACTGCCAAATGCAAAAATTGCCAGACAAAAAATGATTTAAAAAGGAAAATTATTAAAAGCTGGAGTGGGAGAAGGTGTAAACTATAAATGTGGTGAATTTTAAGTATGTAGACACATAATTTATTATTAAAACATGTTACTGTATACTTTAAATACATTTTTCTCAAAACTGATTTTTGCTTATTTTTTGTTCACTTCAAATCAAATAACACAAAATATAATTATCATATTACTATGAAATTCGGTGGACTTTGTCTTTATATTATTTTCTAGAGAATGAGCTAAACAAATTTAGATTGAGTGAATATTTTTTTAATTTGCAACCTATTGTTTGAATAGTAACGTCATAAATTTACTAAAAATTTCATCATAAATCTTGGACTGGCTCTAAAATTTTTATTTATTATTATAACCATACGCTTGTAGCTCATTCCCTAGAGAAAAAACTATGTAGTTTATTTTGGTATAAGTTTTGTTTCGATGAGAGTAATAGGTTTTGGTGAAGCCATTTGAAGTTTTTTAAGAATTTGCTCAAATTTATGCTATTAAGTACCAATTTTCAAAAATTATTATTGTTTATTTCAAATATTGACATTCTATTACTAAACTTTTATAGTCTTAAACCCAGAAATAGGGTTAGAGTATGTCTACACTATATTTTTCTAAAAAAAAGTGCTTCGAACGTGTTCGGATACCTTAAGAAAACAGTATGAAAAATATTGACTATGATCCTTATGGATTTAAAAGAGAATTTAAATTGAAACTCCAATAAGCGATAATTTTTCGACTTAAAATAATGATGAATGTGTATGCATGTAGGTGTTTGTGGTGTTTTTTGTTTGCGCTCTATAGACCAGACCGTTTGACCTAAAGCATCCGAAGTTGGCTGAGATATACTTTAGAGGATGGGGATAAGTATATGGGTACGAAATTTTCTTTTTCTTATTGACATTTTAATTCAAAAACAAACTAAACTGTGATGTTTTTTCGCTTTAACTTCCGAAAATATTATCGCACAAATAATTTTACGTCGTTTCAAAATTCCAAAAATTACCTTTTCAATTTAGTTGATGTAAAACTTTTTAGCATAGATTTATTCAAAGTTTAAACATATTTTTAAATATATTTCACAACAACATTTCATTGTTTTGAATGAAACCAAAATCTTTTTTCATCGTGTCCTCAAATATTTGGTCGAGTGTTTTCCTTCCATTATTGAAAACTAAAGAAGGGTTCATTTAATATCTACATGGTTCACAGAGCGAATAAATTACTGAAATAAGGATGCCACAAAATAAATTTAGAGAAGAACCGGAAATTATAGGCTATGATATCAGTCAGCCATCTGACTCTCCTACCCGCCACGAAGGCACACGGATACAAACCATAAAACTTAATAACCGGACCGCCGCAATCGCAACTCTTGCGGGAACTGTGGTTGAGTCCTAAGGGCCATAACCGGCCACGGTGCAACCCTCCCCGAAGGAAGTACGTCCCGTCATCGATGGGGGGAGTCAGATCCCCCTCCTATTTGTGTACCCTCCAGGGTGGCGAGATCCAACCACCATGCCGGAAGCATCTCCTCCTCATTTCGAGGTGCCCCCACTTGGGTTAGGCTATGATATCATGAAACTGGTCTCCATTTCTGAAGTTCATATATCCAATGAGCAGAATATATGCAAGCCTATTAAAATAATACAGCTTTAATGTCTGACAATTTGATGAAATCAGGGACATGAAACTTTTACTGATTTAACTGAAATTAAATACAATCAATATCTCCGGAAGATTTGTTGATGCCCATGCGTATACCTTTGGAAAAGAGAGGCATGGGAATGGGCAATTTATTGCTGTATATTATTTTCCCCTATTTGTGCATAAGTGTCCCTATTACATCAAAATGTCGACTATTGAAATTTTTTTTTAGCTGAGGACGAAGATTTGTTGATGCCCATGAGTATACCCTTCGAAAAAAGGAGTAATAGGTTTGGACAATAGCTTGCCAATATCTATTATTTTTTCATACAAGTTAACTAGTAACAAGTTTTTCTTTGTTGGCGACGAGATTTTGCTAGAATTACGTGGCCTTCTACTGTGATCAGTGATTGACCTTCTACAACTCAAGTCTAACTAGTCTCTAAAACTGCCGTTTTATATATTTGGATTAATTCATAAAGTTACTCGTAGTAGCCTTATCATTTTAGAATGGATATTATCTCTAAATAGAGTAATAGTTGAGGAAAAATCGGCTCATAACCAGATTCTATTATAATTACAGCCCTCTTATATCCCTACATGACAGAGATGCTACAGTCCGTCATTATAATGAAATCTTATTGGTTATTACATCTGAGGACACACTTCTCCATCTTAAATGAGCAGCAAAAAAGAATTCGCAATGGGGTTAGAAAAGCGAAAACGGATCGAAATAGTCTAGTATTTAAATTACTTATCACTGGTAAACGGATCAAATATTTCATATTATTTACAAATATATAATATTATTTCCCTATGCAGTTAATCTTATAGTAAGGAAAAAGAGATTTACATAAATTCTTAGGGGATGTTGAATAGGTGCCAAGTTAGCTGCTTCTGTCTTGGGGACTATTTGGAGAAGAATTTAAAGTCAGAAATGAAGATTCAAGAAAAAACAAAATGTATGGCGATTCTTGTATCAGGATCAGAGATCTGAAGATCCTTTTCGAAACTTCCATATCCTATCCCGTAGACTAATAAAATGCAACCAAACCAATAAATCTAATGAATTCTCTATTTTGGGATATCAATTATTGAGCGAACTCTCTAATTGCACCATCGTCTTGTTCGGATTCCATGTGTGCTGAATTGTGCAGAAGCAACTTTTTTCTACTCTTTTGCTGTGTATCGATATTTGTGTTTCCGTGTTTTCTTGTGAAAAACGACGTTATCTGTTGCCGAACTTGCTTCACTTGTTTCACCACATGTGCACCGGTCGATTATCTGAACAATATCCACTGCTGCCTTTTCACTTCAGCTTTAATTAAGATCATAAAAAAAGATTTCTGATCATCATGAAAAAGAGAACAATTCGTATGAATACATGTTTATTTTAAAATAAAAAAGTCTATGAAATTTCAATGAAATTTAATTGTAAAAAAGAATGAATAGACCACATCTGAATGATTCATAAAACACTTGACTAGACGTAGTACTGGTACTCGGATAAAATTCGACTGATCCACCTCATATAAGCAGAAACTCTTGTGTAAACTCCTGGATAGTTTTCGGCTCCGCATCGGAAACCGAAAGAGACAATGCCCACTTGAATCCATCGCTCTTCATTTTCCATTACTAAAGGTCCCCCAGAATCACCCTGAAAAACAAAGGAAATGGAGTAATTTTCAGAGAATATTTTTTATAAATATTAAAGTCATTTAAATGTTCGAGGTTGATTTTTTTATTTTCGAAAGACAGAACGGTTGTTGAATAAAAATAATAACTGAAAAAAATAATAAAAAAGGGATGAATCAATGCAATTGAATTTGCTTTTTAGCTACACAAGAGTTATTATTATTACTTTTTTTATTTAAGAAGTGTGCAAAGAGAAGGGAAAGAAACTAAAACTGTCAAAAAATTCGATTTCGTGATTTCGTTGAGATTTGGCTTCCCAGATTCCGAAAGAAACTGTTTTTGATATTGCATTTGTCAGGAACAGTCAACCTGAAGTCGTCATGTATACCTATGAACATAAATAACTAAAAAAAAACCTTAAAACAATGAAATCGGACGAATGGTTGTTGTAACATAATCGCACTTTTTAAAATTAAACTTTGATAAAATTCATTTGTGGTAAGTTTGTTGGGCAGTCAGTCTGCTGGCCAGTGTGCATACGAATATGAAAATCAAAATCGCTTGAAGCTAAGTGTGATTTTTCTGTGGATGGGATTTTTTAAACTGGAATTGCAAATTTAGATCAAATTTTGAGCCAAAAAAAAAACTTTTTTTTAAAAATATGATAGTGATACTGCAGCTTGAAAAGGTGAAACGAAATAATAATCGATTGAAACAAATCTCTGACAGAAGTTTGTCTTCTGACAAAATATTTTTTAATTTTTTGTTTATTTATCATCAAGAAGTATATTCTTATTTTCAATCTATTTTTATCGATGAGATTGTAATTTATCGCAATCATATACCAAATTCGATATATTTAAGGAATTGCATTTAGTTATTTCGTTTAGACACTTCTGAGAGTACAGACCGACAGGCGGTCAACCCTTGTTGGATTTGGATTAAAATTTGACTGATATCTACACTGTAACAGTGGATTAAATTTTATCTATTTAGCTTTCTTCTTTCTGTTAACTTATATTCATTAAACTTATGTTCAAACTGTCAGACAAACGGTCTTTCTCTGAATGAAACATTTGACAAAAATCTACAAATCTGGTATAAAGACCAAATACAAATTTGGTATCAAATTTCATGCATATAGCTTAAAGCATTTTGATTTATCTTTGTCATCTACAGACAAACGGACAGATAGAAAGACATAAATCCAAAAACGGTGGTGTTTTATTTTTCTTCGCCTTTAGGCCAGTTTTAAATGTGGGGAGATACTTCAAAACCTCGAGTTCTGACGATTACAATACTTTCTTTATATTTCATATAAGAGAAAGTAAAAAACATGAAAATGAAAATTCTAATATGACTGCAAAAACAGCCTTGGCAATATTATCTCGATCAACTTATTTATACAGGATTATTTATCCGTAAGTAAGTAATAATTGCAATAGTAAAAGGCAGAATCAGTTACCGAGGTAAATAATATATTACATATTTATCAACCAATTTTGTCATTTTGATTTCTGTAAAGAATCAAAGATGTGTTATCATTTTGAAAAGATTACTTTTTTAATTCACATACCTGATGTCTAAGTTTTCATTGCTCGTAGAATCATCTAAGTAAAATCACTGAGCGAAGGCATCAACAATTCATCTCATTTTACAAGACTGTGTTGTTGTCACTAGATTTCATTTTAAATAATTATCTTCCAATAATTACCATTACCATTTTAATTGAACAAAAATCTCTGTCTTAATCTGTCCAAGTCTTTAAGAAATATTGATATTTTTAGTAACATTTAGATTTAAATTACAAATCAAAATTTCGCTCTATATTTTTTTATTGAAATTTATATTATTTTTTATTTTATTTATAAAACTCTCGTGCACACTAATTATCACATGGGGCTTACAAAAGTAAGTATGCAACACATTACATAAAGTAAAAGAAGAAAATTGAACAGTCATGAAGGATTACAGATGTCAACAATAAATTTACAGAAATTTTCAAAAGCACTTCTGGTAGAAATAAGTTGGTGAAAATCTGGAGGCCAATTTATATTAATGTCCTTGAGAGCCAGTCTTGGGATCTATGTTTCTTCGACAAACTTGGAACATAGAAGGAGCACATGTTCAACATTTTCCTCCCCACCAATATTACAATCGCAGTTCTATATTGTTAATCGTTTACGTTGAAATACTTTCATTATTTATTGCTTTAATCTATCCTTTTGCCTTCAATTTACGTAAAAAATTTGTTATCGAAATAGTTTTGATATACCATATTCTTCTAAGATATTTTGTTCCAAGCTCATCTCAATAAATCAAATTAAACTAAATTGAGTTTATCAAAATTAATTCATACTCATCAATTATGCTCATATCAACACTTCAACAACGGATGATGATTTAATGTTATCGTTTTAGATGTGATGCAATAGAAAGGGTGCTTTTTACTTTCATTTTTATTTCCATTTTTACTTTCAAAAGTCATTATAAAGGGAATTTTATTCGTTATTATTGGATGAAATTGTATAAAACTACTGCCTATTCCTAGTTTGCCTCAAAATATATCTTATTCTTTAAAAAAAAATGGAACTAAGGCTTTGGTTTAGTTACAGGAATTCTCAGTACAATTTTTTTTTTTTTTTTTTTTGCTACATTCTGTTATATTCATCTGTAAATGTGCCGTGATACCTTAAAATAGAATAAAATAAAAATTAATGATATTTTCATGAATTGCTGTTATTTAGATGCACCTGTGTTTCATTTATACGACACGACAACAAACAAGTCATACAGAATAATACTGAAACAGCAGAGTTTTCAAATGTATCTACGTTTGAATTTTTTTAAACTTTTTTTTAAGTAGAGATTATTGAAATATCCATTTTGAACATTTGTTACAATAAAATAACTATTTTGAATTCTTTTATTATTTTTTCACTAATTACCTTACATTTACTTATTTGTTTTCAAATCTTGGGCTCGCAAAAAGCTTTTAAAAACGTTTCAATTATCGTTTTTAACATGCTTGATACTGAAGTTTCCCGCAGTCTTTTTCTAAGCTTAAAATCATGATATGAAAGGATTGTTAATGCTGAATAGAAGAGTGACATTTTAAATAAATGAAGTGCATTGAAGAACAGAGTTCTTATGTGTAGAGAAGAAACTCAATTTTCCGCTTCAGTTCTCCCCCCCCCCCCCCCTCCCTTCTCTCCCACTGCGTTTCACTTGAAACATTCGAAAAGAAAATTGTGTTTAATTGTTGATAATATTAACACAATAAATATTAAATGCTAAATGAAATAAATTACTGATTAAATTCACGCAATGGAAAAAAAAACTGTTAAGCTGACCAAAAAGATGAAAAGTTACTCAATGCCTATACATGAGCCACTTCTGCAGGCAGTTCATATAACATAAATAATTCAAAACGATGACAAATGTCTTTCTCACCTGACAAGCATCTATTCCTCCTTGAGGATCTCCAGCACATAGCATATCTGTAATGATTCCCTGGGAAAGGGCTTTGGTCTTAAACTCTTCATAAGAACGTTGGCAACGGCTGAGAGGAATGATTTGCAGATCAACTTCTTGAAGAATCTTGCTTTCTGTGCCACCTAATAATGTATTGATAAATGTTTTTATTTAATGAAAATTCTGAGAATTCTAGACGTCAACGAATTGAGCAATAGAGATTACTATTCAATACGTCTATATATAAATAAATTGGATGATTTGTTTGCGATTTTACCATAGGCGGTATGTCCCCATCCAGTAAGTGTGACATTTGCATAAGAAGTTACTGCTTTAAGGTCTTTGGTAGATGGCAGACACACGGGAAAGATGAACTCGCTGAGGGGTGCTTTGGACTCCAGCGTCAGAACAGCTATGTCATTGTAATGGATCTTCGCTACATACTGTTCGTGGATACGGATGTTCAAAACTTCGATGAATTCACCACTAGAAATTGCAGTGGGTTCTTTGGTATTTATGGTGATATTGCTCGTGCCAACCAGAACGCTGTATCTATCTCTGCTGCTGAAAGTAAGAAAAGGTATCTATAATATAATTGGTTTTATGCTTTTATTATTACTTTCTAGCATACGTAGTATAAAGAAAGAATCGAAAGATCGTCAAGAAATTCGAACTCGAAAAACACATTTTTGGAATGTTCTCGTCTGTCTGTGACAAAGATAGCTAAACAAAACTAAGTTTGATGGTTGAAAATTGGTATACGCGCTTTGTATCAAATTTTTAGAGAATTCTGTTCAGAAGTCCGTCTGTACGAATATAATTCAATACGATAACTACAGAAGAAGCTACATGACAGATAAAACTTAGTATACAGATTTAACATCTGTAGGGTAGACACATGTCGAATTTTGAGCCAAATCCAACAAGGGATTGATCGTATGTCATTCTTTTCTTTCAGAAGCAGGTAAACGCGATAGCTCAAAAACGCAGTGATTTAAATATATCAAATTTGGTGGCGTGTTTTGTGACTACATGTGTAGTTTTGTGTCAGATTTTTATATCAATCGCTTGGGAAAAACGTGTCTAAAACACAAATTACCTTTTTGGATATTATTAATTATATTCCAGGGATCAACCTCAAAATAACTCACCAAGGATTCAAATTTCACGCCAAAAGTAAATATTTTCTAACTATTGTACGCCAATGCTATGTAAAAGGCGTTCTCTGGTATGACAAGTTTATTAGAGAATATGCGAAAAAGTTTTATGGAGAGAACTTCCACTGGTTTTTCCCTATACATAGCATACTAAAAAATATATATATTGTAATATTTAAAAAGAACTATTCCAGAAATTTTGTTGAATTTCTTCACTTCAGTCCGTAACACTAATTTATGAGTTAAATATATGTTTTTCTGCAAGCTCACAAACCGAATAATCTGAGGGAATGGACTGTAAAGTATGATATTCATCACAAAAAATGTAGTTCTATATCAAATATTATACCGCCAATAAGTCTATCCGAGTTTTCAGCCAGATGTTTGCAAATGTGTTGACTGAACATAAATGATCAGAATTTTGAGGTTTTGCTTATGGAAATATGGCTTTTACATACCTATTTGAATTTTGTTTGTAGATCTTTATTTAATTTTGATACAAATCCTTCAACTTGCAAGTTGTTAGTTTATCAGTATATGCATTGATTTACCATATGATAAGCTAGATGAAAATAATTTATTTTTGATATTTTGCTATCTTGAACCGAAACTGAGGACCTCTTTTCATTTTTGGGCTCAATAGACAAAGGGAAATGCTCCAAAATGAATTACATTTTTTTTATCAGTGAGAACATGATGTTGTGTTGGTTTTTATCATGTGAAAACATGATGTTGTTTTGATTTGAGGTTTTTGAAGCCACACAATCTACGGGTGGAAAATTAGCGATGTATCGATTTTGAGGCATCAATTTTTCGCTTTTAGGGTTATTACAAAATGATATTGTGACATTTGATGACTTTGATGACCAACAAAAAGTTACAACATGGCCAGAATGTTCGCCATTCTCCTGTCTGGTCAATAAAAGACAGTATCCTAAGAGTTATTGTTCGAAGAAGCACAGACAAGGAAAGAGCAATGAACGCGAAACAGTGAGGGGAGGTATCGAAAGTTATAACAAATTTTTCAATTTTCACATTTTCTAACTGGCAAAAAAAGTTTTGAGCTCGAACGATTTTGAAATGAAAAACATCTTTTTTCTAAATATCGACGCATGAATCATCTGATGGTCACGTGATTGTTTCAAACCGCTTTAAACTGGTTAATGATTTCAATTAATTAAGACAATGAGTTTAAAAAATAAGTTTCTCACATGATAACTTGCAACTTGCGATAGCATATTTCAGTTTTATTTCTATATTACGAAACAGAATAAATACAAGATGGATCCTATTAAGTTTATGAGTAAGCAGTAGAGAAAACATTACCTCTGACATTTAATTATAATTTTTTTTTGAAATTCACGGATCTCACATAACCAAACATATAACACAAAAATAATGGATATTTTTTCGTTTATAAAAACACCTGAGTTAATTTTCCAATTTCCAACGCCGATATTATTACTATTTATAATACGTTGCCAGTATATGTTGACAAAGTAGTGCCAGGCGACAACTGATTCTGCTTTTTTGTTGAAACAGAGATAATATACCAAGGTCAGTATTATTGTATTTATTTTTAATGAATACTATATTAGATTTGTAGCCAAGGTTATAAGAATAATATAAAATAAAAAAATATACATAAATGTTGTGTATTAAATAATATTCTAATAAACTGGACTCGGCTTATTTTTTTTCCCCAAAGTTTGTGTATAATAAAATATGGATTTCATAGTTTGGCAATTACCTAAGGATGAAGAAAAAGTTATTAAATTTTTAAAAGAAGAAGATATTCTTCACCGAGAGAAATTTTGTGCTAAAACTCAAAATATGTTATTGTTTTAATTTCGTTCTTGTATACGTAGTATAAAGAGTAGTAATCGTCAAAAAATTCGAACTCGAGATGTTGACGAATTTCCACATTTTAGACCTCCCTGAGTTCGAAAAACGCCTTTTTGGAAACTTTCCGTCTATCTGGTACAAAGATTACTCAAAAATACTTTGATGGTCCGTCAGTCTATACTTTCAGGAACATGTAAATGCGATAACTTAAAAATGTAATGATTTAAATATATGAAATTGGTATGAGATTTTTGTGTCAAAAAGTGTAATTTTGGGGTAAATTTTTGCTTCAATCGTATCTAAAGCATAAATTTAATTTTCGAGTACTATTAACCGCATGCCAGGGATAAATCACCAAAAATCTCGCCAAGGATGACATGGTAGATTCAGTCAAAATGCTAATTTCATGCCAAAAGTTAATATTTCGTAACTATCGTACACCAATACCATGTAAAGCATTCTCAGGAATGACACATTTATGAAAAGATATGCAAGAATGTTTTAGGAGACCACCCCCGCTGGGTACTTTTAAATGAGCCACCATAACTGCAATGTCAATAATGGTAGAAGATATTTTAATGGTAATCAGCGCGAATTTTGGCTGACATTAATACTACATTCTTACATCGTTGCCATTATTTGAGATTGATAATAACTGGTGCCGTGCTAACAGAAAAGCCTCAGAATATTTAAGGGAATATAAACAATTAGTTGAGTAAGTAATTTTGAAACGATTGTTTTCTTCATTGAATTGCCAGTATTCAATAAAAGAAAATTAAAAAAAAATCTTGAATAGATGAAGAACGTTCGTTTCCATTTGGCAACCATTGCTTCTAAAAATACCTTTGAAAAATTTTGCAATAGAAGGATGAATTTTCAGGATTCTGCTGAAAGATACTGGTATAGTTCTCACTATTAAATAGGACAATGACGAATGAAAGAAGCAGAATCTTCTGTAGCATATTTTAAAATTCAATTATAAATTGTGATGTTTATTTTTGTCCTTGAATCAATGACGTGATAACTGTAATCACATGGATATCTCACTAGAAATGTAACCTGAAGCAAATTACGTCATCACAGCACGAAGGGAATTCCTCCATTTCTTGTACTTGGCGTTCGCGTTTGGTTATATAATATTCTTGCCAAAGGAGGGGGTAAAAGTGCAATGAGGAGATTCCCTACGTATGACGACAAGTAAGTGGTTTGCACTCGTTGCTGGACTTGGATCTCTGCTTCCTTAACTGAATTGTTTCTTTTATTCTTCTTCTACTGGTACCATAATTTCTTTTTCAAAGATTGCTGCTTTTCGGCAATAAATACTGTTGTTCATAGAATTTTGATATTTGCAAAGAATCATTTTTGGTGACAAACGGGTTCACTTACCAGAATAGTATTTTTAAAGTATATTAGTAGTATTTAAGTTCGAACTCATTCTCCGATGCCCGTTACGATAGCGATTGGTTTGTTTGTTTTCCGAGATTTAAGTCGTTACAATCTGAAACTTTTTTTTTCTTTCTCAAATTTGAGAACTAATTAAACATACATAAATTCTTTGGTTCTATAAATACTTGTTCCAGTCTCAGAAACGTTTAAAATGTGAAATTGAATTTTTAGATTGATACAATGCTTTATACATATATAATTAGAACACAAAATGATAAAAAAGTTGTGGGAGACGAAGTATGATGTATGGCTTTCTTATTTTAAGAAAGCAATAACATTTTGCCTTCAAGTTTATAATTAAAGTAGTAAGTTTTTTAATAAGAATCGCTTAGTAGAAATCTGAATATTTTAATGCACAGCAATAAAAAGAACGCAGGCAAGAATGAATTATAAAGTAAATTCTTAATCAGTTTAAATTTAATTGTTGTTGCCAATCTTAAAACAAAAAATAACAAATGTTAAATAATTCTATATCTCGCAGGTACTCTCTTATGGAAAAACATGTTCAACATTACTAAATTTTATGGATGTTGCCAGGTATAAAAAATAAACTGTTAAGCAAAAACACAGAATTTTATTTGGTAAGAATTTCTTCAACAACAACCAAATCATTTATAGCCATTATTTAATATTTATCAAAGGCATCAATTTAACATTAATGGTATAAGTATGCTACGTATCATTTTAAATCGTTGTAGACAATTCTAAAACAAAATAATTTATGCTCTTTAACAAAAATTCAAAACATTACTTCAAAATTTACTTTGTACGGTTCGTACTCCAAATCGTTTTGAAAGTACGAACCATTTCATAAACAAAATGAGCACTTACTGACTCCTGGTGTCGAAGCAATGAGCAGCTGTCAAAACATGGCGAGTTGTGATCAAACTTCCACCACACATGAATTTGGGGGGAGAACGATTTCTTGATAAATGGATCGCAACCTAAAATAAATAAATCAGTCAAAGCATTTAGCACTTTATCTTTTAACAGAAGGGATTTTCCTGAAATTGGAAAACTTCAGAACTATTTTTGAACCCAGCGACATGCAAGTCCGTGAAAACTGAACACCACATTTTCTGAACTTTACAGAACTAGAGGAAGAAAGGAAACGAACATGAACAAAATCCAAAAATGTAATTTAAAAAATAATGGGAGTGGTCCCCACGAGACATTCCCTTATAATTTCTAATAAATGTACTTGAGTATTATTACTATATGCCATTGGCGAGTAACAGCTACGTATGGCCAAGTTAGAGTTCCATCTTTGGCGATAAATCGCTCGGATGCGGTTAAACACAAGTAGCAGAAAACCAGATGTATATTTTGGACGACTTTTCCCCAACCGACTGCAAAGAAAATTTGTCACAGAACTAAAATTGTAATCACAAAATCACAAATAAAATTTCATTAATTTAATCATTGCTTTTTTGAGTTATCACTTTCATATGCTTGTGGAAAGTACAGACTGACAAAGAATCAACCCTCTGACAGATTTGGCTAAAAATTTAATAAATATCTACACTTTAAATATTAAATCTGAGCATCAAATTTTATTCATTTGGATCTCCGTTTTGTAGCTATCGTGTTGATTTATATACTACAGCCGGACAGATGTACTTCCTCTGAATGGATTTTATTCAAAATTTGAAAGAAATCTACAAATTTTGAATAGATGTCTTGTACTAAATTTCATCCATCTAGCTCAACACGTTTCTGAAATATCGAGTTTACCGTCTAGATAGACATAATTTCATATGTGTTTTTCTCCCTGACTTGGGGAAGCCTGAAACATAGATTCGTCAAAATCTGCAAATTCGAATTTTTTGTTGATTAAAATACCTTTTTGTATACTTCTCATAGGAGATAATAAAAAACTGGAGGCAAGGGAATAAATAAGTGCAAATTTTTTTTAAGGTAAAAAAAATATTTACAATTTTTTTTATTATTTTTCCTTCAGACTGCTTTGGTCAAAGTAAAGAGATCTTATTCAATGCATACTAAAAAGTTAGAAAAGAGATTTTTTTCAGAACTAGTTTAAAATTTGAATTTAGGTATTTGTCAATATTTTGTATCTACTTATAAGTATGAAAAAGGACAATACAGGACACTTAATTCTTATATAAGAATATTTTTTAATTCAGGGATTATTTCCCAAAAGAGACAAAGTCGGACAACGGGATCTCTGAAAATTTTTTATGTGTAGCAAAAACGGAAAAGCAGGATTCACTTTTTCTTAATTCAAATTTTATTTTTAAACTAACTATTGCAATTTACTTTTTAGAAAAATATGCTTATTTAAATATTTTTCATACAAAAACCAAAAGTACTTACCAATATATAAAATTTAGAATAATTCAAGACATTTAATTGAAATTTGGAATAAATTCAAGATACTAATCCAAGTCTGGAAAAATGATCGATGTTCTAAATTGTTCCGGGGAATTCGGAAGGCCTGATCATAACCAGAGAACAGCATTGCCTTATTCGAAAGTATACCATGAAATTTTCATAGTTACATTAGAGATATTTTCGAAATGTCAGAAAATATATGAATTTGGTTGAAGATCGGGAAACCGCAACAGCAATGAAGCGGGAACATTGGTGAGTATTAATTGTCGTCGCCTTCGCGTTACAGTCCAATAGGTGATACTTCCAGTCATCGTCGTGGAGGTAGAAGTGAATCATCCCTACAATAATATTTAATATGTCTATTAGAGGGTTAAGAATAAATCACCAAACCGGATGCTTCTCTGCTGCATAGCTGGAATACCTCTGGTGTAGGATGTCCGATCTTAAACTGAACATTCTTATATGACGTCTGATTATAAACCAAACATTCCTATATTACGTCTGATTATAATATATATGCTTATATGATGTCTGATCATAAAATGGACAATTTTGTATGACGTCTAATCATAATCTGAACATTCTTATTAGAATCTGAACACCATACGACACTACATCTCCAGAGCTTATGTGGCACCTTATCAATCAGATGTGAAACTATTTTTTAAAAATAATATGACACAAAAATGAATAGAAAGAAGAAAATTACAAAATAAATGATTATGTAAACAATTGAGAGCAATAATATAAAAGAACAATTGTACAATGCCTTTCATACTGAATATAAAAAGAAACGGTACATTACAGAAATAAAGAAGATATAACATTATATCTCAATAGAAAAGATTAGAGACAAATTATTACATGAAATGAGAATTATTAAAAAAGATTAAAAATCTGCTATGTCTGAGATATGACAATTAGAAACATTGCTCGAAGGAAGTTGGTATAATTATTCTATAAGTAGAAATTTTTCATTGTCTATTATTAATTTATCCATGTTTATTATTTGTCTTCTTGA
>JAPMOR010110000.1:5345-25928 GCA_026543865.1 Argiope aurantia
GGATGCGTGGTAATAATGCTTAAATTCGGATGTGTGGTAATAATGTTTAAATTCGGATGTGTGATAATAATGCTTAAATTCGTATGTGTGGTAATAATGCTTAATTTCGCATGTGTGGTAATAATGCTTCAATTTATGTTTGTGGTAAACACACATAAATGAGGTGAAATTTGAAGCAATTTCAAGAATTCTAGGTAATATTTTTTTCAGCGTCTTTTAACTGATTTTTTTTCTTCCATTTAAGTTATTGGCTCTTCTTATTTAGTTAATTAAAAATGTGTTCTGGATTATTTAAATTAATTATTTTTCTTTATTTTTCTCTTTACGATTATGACTAATAAGACTTCATAATTTTACGTTCATTGATCCTCCCCCTAAAAAAATAACATAATATATTTCTTTACTGGAAATACACATTTATCTCTGTAGAAGATTTTATGTAACTTCATATTTCTGCCTCAGTGATTTCTAGTGATTATTCCAGATAAACAATATGTTAGATCAATAAAAATCTCATAACGCTCATAAAAAATTTAACCATCTATTAAAAATAAACGTCTACAGATATTGGGGGATAGGCCTTGCATTTAAGATCATTACCATGCACTTGACAGAGTTCAACAGCTTGTTATCTTGGCAGCTGCTCGTAGTAGAAGGATGTACACATATGATCTGCTTTGACTCTGGCACTTCAGCCTCGGTTATGGGGATTGATGATAAGATATCCACCACTCTTCGCAGCTGTCTCATTTTTGATAGTTAATGGAGTGTCTGCCTCAGATGCGAGGCTACCTCCAGTCATTGCAGCATTTCAGAAGACCTCGCATTGAAGTTGACCTGGACTGTAATGATCAAATATGAAATAATCAGTTAATATAAGTCGGGCAGATGGCTTGTGTAAGACTGAGCGTGAGAGAATGCACCTTCCAGTTAGCACTAGCTATTCTTGTGATGAGATGGTGAGGGTGGGGAGATAGCAAATTGGGATTGTTCTTGATTACAGGTGCGCTGTTTTGGAAGAACTCTAGGATTTCTATGATTTTTTTTTATAAATCTTTTAGAGCTATGGATCTGTCTGTAGCGGATTTTCTATTGCTAGTTGGGAACCAACCAGCTGGGCTGTAACCTGGGGTTGGATGGTGATAATACGGGAGAAAGAGGAGAGTTTGAGATTTGTATAGGACTATGAAATCGGGGGCTAAAACTGTTAATAATAGTCTTGTTTCGCGATCGTTTTATTCTGATATTGTTGACATTTTTTCGTATACATAGTATAAAGAAAGTATAGTAATCGTCAAAAAATTCGAATACGCGATTTTGATGAATCTCCACGTTTTAGACCTCCCTCAGTTGGGAAACACATTTTTGAAGAATTTGAGAAAAAAAAAAAAAAACATTTCTGTCTATCTGTTTGCTGCAAAAATAACTCAAAAACGCTTTGAGCCAGATGGTTGAAATTTCGTATACGTTCTTTGCACCTACTACATGGGCTACTTCTACCTACTACATGGGCGAGAAGCTGAAACGCCGTTGGATACGATGTTTACTCTCTGCCCCAACGAGTTCAGCCAAGAAGACGATTATGTTAGTCATCTGATCAATAAGGCAGAAGAATCGAGGCAAATAGCTCGTGCACGAACTCTCGAAGCTCATCAGAAAGATCGCCGACATTATGACTCCAAACATCGGATGGTGGCATACGAACCAGGGGATTTAGAGTGGATTTGTATTCCATTTCGTAAAAAAGGGCTTTCCGAGAAGCTCCTCAAGAGGTGCTTCGGCCCTTATCAAGTTTTGAGGCGGTTGTCCGACGTCACTTATGAAGTAGCCGATTTCGATCCTAATTCTAAAAGGCGGAAACCGAAGGAAGTTGTCCACGTTTTACGCATGAAGCCATACCATGACCCAGAAGAACAAGACGACCAACATTCTTATAAAATAATGGAGGTTCCGGAAAGAGACATTTCTCAAGAGACTACTCACCGTGAAGACACGACAACTTATACTGACCCTGTGACTCGATCGAGAGCTAGAGCCACACTATGAAATGTCATAATATCGAGATGCTTTTCTTCTAAGGAGGGAGCAATGCTGCATTGAAGAAAGACAGTCGAATCTCCATGGCCGAATGGTCATGGCACTGGTCTCATGATCAAGAGATTTGGGTTCGAATCCCGCTAGTGACAATGTGATTAATAGTATATGTAAATACTTAATTCCTTGATTTTATGTTTTCCTTTATTTCATGTTCCAGAAGATACTGACATTTCTTTAGTTTACCAGACAAGTGTTCTGGACTTTTCTTACTGTCTTCAGAAGAGTATTCTGGAACATTCTCTGCTTGTATAAAAGCAGAAGATTTGTCAGTTACTGTGTTCTGAGTTCAGTTAATAAATTGGTTTAGCTCTACCTCTTGAGTGTGTCATTAAGTTCTATACTATAGTCCTACGTGACAATATTCCCTATATTCTATAATATTGAGGAATATTTAATTATCTAATATAATATTGTACAAATCTTTACGGTATTGCTCTACATTCTGCGCTGCATGGGTTGTGTAAATATCAACAATAACTCCTACTGAAAACAATAATGGGAAAACATTTTTCTCTTATCCTTTGATAAATATTGCGCAACGTTCTGTGCTACATGGGTTGTGGAGATATCAACAATAATATTCCCTATATTATATAATATTGAGGAATATTTAATTATCTAATATAATATTGTGCAATATTTTACGGTATTTCTCTACAATCAAACTACATGGGTTGTGGAAATATCAGCAATAACTTTTACTCAAAACAATAATGGGAAAATATTTTTCTTTTACTCTTTGATAAATGTACATCGATCAAAATAAGAGTATCGTGTTCCTTTTCACAGACACCGTTTTATTGGTCAGGCACGAACCACCTGCCAAAAGTATCCGATAGTTCCTATTATGATATTTCGTTTAGAAGGGGGCGTAAACGGTGATTGATTACACCTGCCACCCTTCTTTAATTTAAATAACAGATGAGGAACAGGATATGACCTTGGTTTGTGAGTTGCTATGTTTGTTTGCAGTCTTAAGTTTCGCTGAAAATAATGTTTTAATCAGCTTTAATCAGGCTTCCAGTTTCAATGTGCCCTTGGTTATAAATTAATTATTGCTTTGATTATAATTCTGTCGTGTGCTATGTTTCCTCGCCGATTAAAATTATTGAAATTAATTTTTGACAATTTGTAATTAAAATATTTTTCTCATAATCCCGATTTTATCTTTTCCTCATAGTTTTTTTACTTACTAATATGGTATGATTTGAACGCTACATATTATCTGTAAATTACGTCATGTCACGTGTGAAGCGTCATACATGATTTTAAAAAAAACGCTGTTTAAATGCTATAGGAAGCGAACCCTTGGATTTAGAGTTATCAAATTTGGTATGTAGTTATTCTTGGAAGATAGGTGTTCACTAAGAAATTATTTTCAAAATTTTAATAAGATTTTAATTTTAAAAAAATTTTTATTGTTTTTTTCCGAAAACTTTAGAACATTTAAGAATACAGATTTTTTTTTTCTTACCAATTTGAAATTAAAAAGATGTTTTTCAGTAAATTCAATATTATTTTATTCATTATTTTCTATAATCTTTGTAAAATTTTCAAGAATAATTTGTGTATTTTAAATCAATATTTTTCATTGGTTTCGATATTCACCTACTTGAATTACAACGATACTAAATATATTTTTTGTTTGTGCATTTTCTTTCCTATATATTTAAGAATACATTAAAGAAATGGTCAGATCAAATCTAATTTATAATCACCCATTGATTTTACGTCTGAATTCGAATCTCCTTTAAAAAATTACTATAGCTATTCTTATCATTATAGTATTTCTATTAAAATCCATAAATTTTGATAAACAAATATGATTTTCTTAGTATATCTAACTAAATTTCTTAATTTTTGTATCCATTACTTGTAAAGAATTCTTTCTGGTTTAAAAAAAATAAGAGAACGTATTGTAGTCATTCGACTTTGAAATTTAAGCAAATCTAATGAAAAAAAGAATTATTTTCCCGAATCCTTAGATTAGCATTTTGTACAATTTTTTATTGTTAATAACGTATAAAAGCAAAGTCAAAAATTATTTAAATTTTATATAATTAATTTGTTTTATTGGGTCAATGAAAATTTTACTCTATATAGTCCAATAGATCTGTATTCTTTTTTTCTTGAAAATTTAAAGTTCCTGCAAATAACTGTAATAATTCCATATTTTAATATCAACAGCAAAGCTTTTTCTGAAAAAAAAAATAGATTCGAAAATTTTGGTAGAAAAATTTTACTTTCTCTTATGGAATAAGATTTGGCAATTTTAATGTAATCCCTTTTTCAACCCAACCATGGTTTTTTAATCTTCTTTGAAAATTTTTTTTTTGAAATTCCATTAAAAAATTTTTTTACCATATGCCTTTATGCTACAAATATGCGAATCATTCATTTTTTTTCTTTTTCGTGGGATAAGTTTAAAATGACTTCTGAATTCGAATACTGGTTTTCTTTTTCTTTATTCTCTTGTTCTTTCCCTTCATTCTTTATTCAATATTTATTTTTTGATCTCTCATAGAATTTCATCTTTGCTTTTCAGTTCTTCATATTTTTATGGTTTCTTTAAGAAGATTAACAGGCCAAATGCTGAAATTTCTGATTTTCCCAGAATTCTAAAAATTATCTTTTGAATTTTTCATGGAATCTTAGCATTAAAAATTGTTCTTGTATTCAGTTTCTAAAATTTTTATCTTTTAAAACGCATTTAATCAAATAAAATGTTTGAAAATTTAATCAAGATTATAAAATATAGAAGAAATTTTTACTTTTTAAAAAATCTATTTTTAATGTGTTTTTTTAATTATATTTTTTATCTGTTTTCCTTTAATCTTAATATTAAAGAATTTTTCTGTAATTGAGTATTTTAAATTTTAATCTTTTGTAATGCATTTAGTATGTTTCAAAATTTAATTAATATTATAAAACATATTAAGAAATTTTTACATTTTTTTTGTGTCTATTTTTAATGTTTTTATAATGTATTTTTTCTTATCTTTCGTGCTAGATGGTCATTTTGATAGTTAAAATGGATTATTGAATTCAAAAGTGGTCATAATTTTTTTTATTTATGTAATAAAAGATTTTTTGCCGCCTTGAAAATTTTTGCTTTTTATCTTTGTTTAATAAGAAAGTTTAATTATAGATAGACAATATTTTCGGACAAAATAGCTTTTGTATTTTAAAAATGTCGTTTTTTGTCCGGAATTAAATAAATTTATTCAAGTTTTTTTTAAGAATTAATTTAGCTAATTTGGTCTATAGGTTATAATATTTTTCATATTCTGCACAAATCAGCTTCTTTGGAAATTGAATTTTTTTTATTATTTGTTGAATTTTTATTTTCTATTTAATGAATATAATGAAACATAATAAAGAAGCTAACGACAAAATAAGAAAAATGTGACCATTTTCCGGTAAACGAGATTTAAAAGGACTAGTTTTAATTGCTATTACAACAAAACTCATTCCTTTTAAAAATCGTTTGGGGAACGATTCTTTCATTATATCTTTCTCAACATTTGCTTCCAAAGATTTTACTATTTTTGTGACTTTCATGTAGAACTTAAAAGCGGAAAAAAGAAAGAAAAAAAATTTGTCGTTTTGATTATGATAATAAGCTGCTTTTTGCTATGATGTCGTGTGTAATCTTCACTATAGCTACAATAATAAGAAAGCATTATCTCCACTACGTCGAGATCACGCGAATTTTCCGAACAAAATCCAATTTACCAGAATCTTCCTTTTTCTCGATGATGTTGCCACTTAAATGGGTTAAAAAGATTTATTTTTCTTCATCTTTCTTATTTTCCAGTCTTTGTGTGAGCAAAAGGTTTTTTTTTTTTTTTTAAGAACGGATAAAAGTCCATGTAACAAGGAGAAAGAAAAAAAAATCTATGTTCTGTCTTAAATTATAAATAATGATGAAAATTCAAACTTGGTTCTAAGATGCCAAGATGTAAGATTTTCATTCCTTTCTTAGAATTACATAAAAGGAAAAGCGGAATATAAAAGAAAAGAAAAAAGATTTAAATTGTAAGAAAAATGAATGGACGAAAATTCTTTTGCCAAACTTCTTTTTGTTTGCGTGCTTTTGCTTGTGAAGTTATGAGGGAAGAATTCGGAGGGATTATAATAATGCTCAGAAAACTTCTGTATTTTTTTTTTTTATAAATAATGTCATTTTTGACTTAACATTTGAAATTTCACAGAATATATATTTCGGAAACATGTTTGTATTTATATAAACTCATATTTTTGTTGTCATTCGAAAATTCATTGTTATTCAAATTGAATCTGTTATTGAAAACTTTCCGCTTTCAATTAAGAGTTAATTTAAATGTGATTTTTAATTAGAGGTTTTAATGCAGTTTCGAAAAAGCTTAAGGATATCTTAAAATAAATTGTATTTACGTTATAATATGGTATTAATAGTGTTATTATTTCGTATTTAACTTTTTTCCATCTCTTGAAATGTTAATGTATTTAATTGAATTTTAATTAAGAAAATGCAGGACAAATTATTTTAGGATGTAAAAAAATTGATTATTTGGACGCAATTTAACAGTTTGGAGCCAAACGTCATTTTGTTGATTTCTGGTTCATTTTTTTAAAAAAAATGTACCTAAAAAATGTACATTTTTTTTTTTTTTTTGAGGTTCTATCCTCGGGCTGGGCAAGGTCGACTGAGCCTTTCATCCCTTTAGTGGGTCGATAAATTGAGGACCAAGCATCCTTGGGAACTAAACACTGGGGATGGTTCCATGTTAAGCTGACCACCTAAACGGGACATATGCCTTGCACCCCTGGGCCTATAGTCAAAAAAGCAGATATAGTCCTTGGTCCACATGGGCCACTGAGTTTCGTTTAAGACACCAAGTCATTTATAATGCAATAATTAATTAATGTGTTAAAATTATTTATTTTGCAATTAGATTATAATTATTTTTTATTTATTCGATAAATAACCAAGTGTCATTCGTTAATTTCTGATTTATTATTTTACTATCCGCCTTTGGCTATCAGCCGGTTCGCCAATCTTAATGCTCTTTAAAATTTTCAATTCAAATTTTTATGAAACTTGTCATTTAATATCTTCTTTATCAAAATATTTTTAGCTTCAAGTTTTGATATTTATATAATTCATTCATACTATTACAAAGGCATGAAGCCATAATGTACTATGTATCTCTCTAATTTTCTGTCAGCTGCTATAAAATTTCGCCTTTAAATTAAAGCGGAAATGATTAAACTGCAATTAATATAAAAGCATTTTTAAATTACTGAAACCAAGCATTTTTTATTATATGATACTGAAAAGAGGTCGTACAGCATTTATGTCTTATGTGCGCTACAGAATAGTTTTCATAACTTATGTAATATTTCAAGAATTTATTCAATCAAATTCGTCAGTTTCAGATTCGTCATAAAATTCAGTTTTTGATTTTACTTTCAAAAAGATATAAATGACTTGAATAACAATATTTTATTTTGTTTCAGTCTATAAATATACTTCAACAAAATTATGAATTCTAAATTTTACATTTTCCTTTTATCCTAAAGAATCATATTTTGCGAAATATTCTTGACATTTCAACTTTTAAATAAATAAATGGCCCTATCTATCATCTAATCGATTTATGAAGTTTTGAATAGAATAGATAGAACACTCAACATATTCATCAGATTGGAGATCAACTGTTTTGACTGCTGTGGTTGTTTAATAACGATTAGTTGATTATGTGTTGTTAATTTTGTAAGATGTTGTTTTGCATATGTTTTATCTGTGCTTTTCTTATTTGTATTTAATATTCTATTTCCTATTCATATTTCGTCTGGAATAGATCATCCGTATTTATTATTGAACCAGAGCTCAAACGACGGATTTTTCCGTAACAATATGCTAAAGAGAATTGTCTTATCTTAAATATTTAAGATTGAAAATTAATAGATTTCGATATTTTATTTTCTTAATACAAAAACATTTGCTTTAAAAAAAGGATTATATTGACCAGTGTTGCTATCATTATATTAATATGCTTCATACAAATGTACCTTGAATTATTTTTCTCATTTTTTTTATTGGCTTTGTTTGCTTTTCCTTATTTGATACACCAAAAATAATTGTATATTGCTAGAAAATGAATAAGTTTTATTTAAGGTATGTGACTGATCGGGATAAATTTTTTGAAAAACGCTTCAAAATAATTAAAATTTTAAATTTTTGCGTTAAAAAGAATGAAAAAAAAAAGAACACCTATGAAATTAAAATATAACATTTAAGTGGAAAAGTTTTTAATCGGAAGAAAAAGACCTTTTTCTGCTTAAAAGAGATATAAAACAAAAATTCTGGTTTGGAAGTTTATCAAATTATATGGTTAAAATTTTCAGATAGATTAAGAAATATATCATCATATTCCTGAATTAAAAAATAAGTTTTATTTCTATCTCTTCTTTTTAAATATTGAGGTTCGACTGATAAATAACATGAAATATAAGTTTTTTTCCCCCATATCGTGAAGCATTAAAACAACTACAAAGTATTTCTAAATGAATATATTACTTATTCTCTAGTTCAGGAACTTTAGAACATTTTAAGAAATTACTGTACCAAATTTGAACAAAAAATAAAAATCATTCGATTTTTATTTATGAGGTTTTTATGGTAAGAAAGTTTTTTCAAAGATTAGAATTTACAGAAAATAGCAGCTAAAGGCGTAAAATAGCATTAAACCTTATGTAAATGTAAATACAAAAGTCAGTATAACTTCCTAAAAAATATACTTAGAAAAAAAAACGCAATCGTTTTTATAAAGAAACTCGTTGAAATATTAAAAATATAAAATTTTTAAAAATCATATTTTCTCAAAAAAAAAATCTATTTTTGTAACGTAATCACCTACTTAATGATTTTTTATATTTATTATTATTATTTTATTAATTTTAGATTTAGAAACATTTTTTCGTCGCATTTGCTATGCTTTTTTCAGTTAAAAATATTTTTTTTATATATTTTTATATAAATTTATTTTACCTAATCGGAAATCAGAATTATTATCTTCAGACTGAAATGTAGATGTGCATTATTTAATTTTTTGCTATTACATTTGATAAAAATATAAAGAAATATACAGTATATTATGTTATATTTAAGCAGCAACTTTCTTGTAAACTTTAATATAGACGTATATTTTACTGCAAACAATGGGCTTTTAGATTTTGAGTGAACTATTTTTTCCTTTCTTATTGTTGATTTATTGAGTTTTCCTTATTTGAAGAGCAATAATAGAAACGATGAAGAATAACAAAAAAATATCGTTAAACGTAATCGTGATTGAAATGAGATTGCTATGTGATCAAAATGAGAGGAATTTAACAAATGAAAATCGTTTGAAATCGTAATCAAAACAAATGAAATTGCAGGAAATAAAAGTCGTCTGCTACTTTATATTTCTGCTAATAATTTATACACTTTCGATCGTTTTGGTTAAATTCTTTTCTTTGCAGTAATGCCAATAGATCTTTATATTCGATATAATTAAGATTATTTTTCTATTATTCGATGCATCATTTCCATTAAAAGGAAATACAGATTGTTTAGAAAGAATAGTTCTTCAAATATGAAACGCGAAAATTGTATTAAAGAATTTTCAATTTTTTTCAAACGTATCTGTTGAGAAGTTAACTCTGTATTCAAATAAAA
The DNA here is from genome assembly GCA_026543865.1 of Argiope aurantia. Classification (NCBI taxonomy): domain Eukaryota; kingdom Metazoa; phylum Arthropoda; class Arachnida; order Araneae; family Araneidae; genus Argiope; species Argiope aurantia. Next base: position 15,148 of record JAPMOR010110000.1, read on the forward strand.
AATAGTTGTATGTTATCTTTAACTGGAAATATATCATCTTTCTATCGATATCATAAAACTATTCAAATAATAATTGATGATACTTAATGGAAACTGCATAACTGATTTTATTGCATTGACTTTATTCATAAAATGTTAACTTCTACAAAATTTTTGCTTTACTAAATCTTGCTGCTTTTTATGTGTTAAGTAAAATATTTTGATTTAATCAAAATTATGCTATGGATTATTTTAACTTAGATTCAAATTCTGCAAAATAGTTAATTTACTTCCTTTTTTAATTACTTGATACAGACATTATAAACAAAGAAAAATAGTTTTAAAACGAACCATTTAATAAATGTATGATTTATAATTCTGTAAATTTGAATAATATTAAAAAAGATAATAATAAAGAAAATGGTATAATTTTGAAATAAAAAATATGTAAATAATTTCTTCGCATTTTACATAACCTTTTTAACATACTTCTTCAAAATAATATATCGTGTTATAAAAAGAGTGACATTTCCTTTAAAACGAAAGAAGAGAATAATTATTGCTCTAAAACATTAATAAAAAATGAATTAATTTTTCAACTTTACAGATTACATAATCTTAGTACACGTAACTTGGAATTTTTTTAGAATGTTTTGATGTCGAAAATAACATGAAAATTGTTTTAAAGCATTTCTAACATATATTTCTTTTTTGTCAATAATATTTCACTGTAGAATAGAATGATTTTCTTTTTACCACAATAGAAAGAGATAAAATTCGTTGCTACATAATACCACTGTCTGTAAATTAATCGATATTATATGCATATATATATATATATACACACACACATATGTGTCCTCTAGGCTTTTAGAGCCGAAAATACCATGCAAAATACTATTTCATTCTATATCAATTTTTCTAATGTATTATATCCTTTTATAAAACGGCGTCCTTACTTTCTAGCTCTGACATAAAGGGATAAAACATATTCCTTCCTACCAACAGTATCTAATAAATAATTCAATATTGTAATCCACCACATATGTATAATATTACTGAAGACTTTTATGTTGGCTAGCTTTTAAAGTCAAAAATATCGTGTAATGTATTTCATCATATTGAACTTCAACCTTTCTTGGATACTTCCTTGAAGCGATATATCCGAGTACAAGACTGAACCTTATCTCTGGTACCGAAAGCAAGGGATAAAAACCTATTGCTTCACAATAAATTCAGCCGTGTCTCGACACCAGAAGCGCTTTTCTGGAAAACAAAGAGACTAGGGATGGGAAAAGGGGGTGGTACAAGCAAAAGAAAAGTCCTTCTCTCGTCAAGTGCAGTGGAGAATAAAACTCCTTTTCGTTGTGGGCGGGGCTTAGCAGGCGTCATTTTCTAGCATCTCTATTGTGAAGACATGCTATGTCAGAGTTTCGGTTATATTATGTTTTTTTGCTTCGTCAGGAATCGGCTAGATTCGTCACGTTCCGTGGTTTTGAAGTGACGCTGGTTTATTGAATGTCGTGTTTTGAACAAGGATCTATGGATAACCGTGCCTTGTTAAGGAATCTTCGTAGTCATGTTGACAGATTGTAACAATGGTGGTGATGTTAAGGTTTGTAAATTTGTAGCAGGCTTATGATTATTCATAAGTAGGTTGGCTATGTTAGTAGCCTAATTTTAAATCAAGAGTGTCAACCTCAGATGCTTATTTTAATCAAATAAGGCCTTGGTCCTAAAAAAATATATTCTTTACTAACATATGCATATTTTAAGAACACAGTGTAAACCAGCGGGAGTAGTCTCCGTGAAACTTTCTTGCATACTTTCTAATAAATGTTCTTGCGTCTTATTAACCATATGTCATCTATGAAAATTTTGATAAAATCTATTAGCGTACAATATACTCGTATACTTTATCACATACTTTCTAATAAATGTACTTATTAACCGCATGTCATTGATAAATAATAGTTTCGACAAAGCCTGTTAGCGTACGATTTTGGCGATTACTAGTGTTCTTTCTCTCATACTTTCTAATAAATTTACTGGTATCTTATTAACCGCATGTCATTAATGAATAATAGTTTTGATAAAGCCTATTAATGTACGACTTTTGCAACTGCTCGTGATTTTTCTCTCCTACTATCTAATAAATGTACTTGCGTCTTATTAACCGCATTCGATTAGCGATTAATCGCAGAGATGAGGTTAATTCACAATCACCAGACCACCGATTAGGTATATTGGATGTTTTTTATAGACCGACTGAAGCAAAATTTGATACAGAATTACAATCGTAATTATAAAATTACCTACTAAATTTCATATATTTGGGTTTTTGCATTTTTGAACTATGCCATTTGCATGCATTGGAAAGTACAAGCCGAGGAATGGACAATCAGTTGATGGATTAGTTTCTAAATTTGATTGGAATTTATACTTTTAGTTGCTCAATCTGTGTGTCAGATTTTTTCTATACAGTTTTCTTCATTATGTAATTATCGTGTTGATTTGTATTGAGCCAGTAAAACAGACTTCTTTTGGATGGATTAATAAAAATCGACAAATTTGGCATATACCAACTGCAACTTGCTTTTGTCGCAAATAACTGTTCAGCAACAGTAATAATGGCATCAAGCTTTCTATTAATATGTTCTATACCTTTGAGATGAGAGCAAATTTATCTTTTTTCAAAAGTTGAATTGGCTCGCTTTATTTATGGAAACGAATAAATCGCATAATTTCTGTTGGCGGATTTCAACGCATTGTACTAGAAAAACCAGCTGGAGTGGTCTCTTCAATACTTTCTCGCACATTCTCTAATAATATTCCAAAAAATGCCGTTGCATGGCATAGGCGCACATAGTGACAAAATAGTAACCTTTGGCGTAAATTTATCATTTTTACTGAATCTATCGTGTCACCCTTGGCGATTAAGATCTAGCACTCGGTTAATAGCATCCGGAAATCGAACCTGTGTTTTAGATGCGTTTTTCCAAATCAATTGAAACAAAAATTTGTTAGAAAGCTACACTTATAGTCACAAAATCTCGTGACAAATTTAATATATTTAACTCATTGCGTTTTTGAGTTATGTTCACATGTTTCTCAAAGTAGAGACTGAGTCAACCCCTTGGTGGATTTGGCTCAAAGTTTGACCGGTGCCTACACTATAGATGTTAAATGTTTGCACCGAATTTTATCCATCTAGCTCTCTTCGTGTTTTAGTTATTATGTTAATTTATATTCGAACAGCTGGACAGACAGACATTTTCTGAACGTATTTTGCTCAAAATTTGCTGAAAATATACAAATTTGACATAAGAACTGTATTCCAAATTTCTTCCCTCTAGCGCGTAGCCTTTTTGAGTTATCCTTGTCACAGACAGATGGACATTGATTCATTCAAAACAAATTCGAATTTTAGAGGTCTTATTAACTTTATGTTAAAAGATTTGAAATGACTTGAGAAACTGCTCATATATAGAGGAATTTGAATTAAAAATATTGAAATTAACAAGGATGATATTTGCATTTTTTTTTTTTCTCCTCCTCATCTTTTAGTTTATTCCTTTAATTTTCTCTTCAATAAAGTGATGGCTTTTAAATTTCAGATTCTAAACCTCAAAATATTTTCCATTTGAGTGAATTTCTAGAAAATTCTTATTACTCTTTTTTTTTTCCCCTTAAATGGTTTCTTATTTTTTCGTTTAGAAATGTTGAGTTATCCATATGGAAATAAGAGGTTTTGCATTGCTTTTTTTTTCTTCATCCCTTTCACATATTTCTTGCCTTGTCGATTCTTTTAGTAATTTTTTCCTTCTCCTTTAATTCTTAAGCTTAATGAAAATTTGTTCATCCTTTACTTTTTTATTATCCTTGATTTTTTTTCTAATGAAATTTTTTGTAAATTGAAATGAATCGCATGTTACAGTCTTAAAATGATGTTTCCCAATTATCTAATTAATAGCTTTTAAACCGCCGCAGATGTTTTTTGTTATTTCGTCAAGTGTTTTTTCCACTCGCTTGTATTATTTTGTATGTGTATTTCTTACAAAATCATTTATTTTCTGATGTTTTAAAGTACTTACTTTAAGTTTGTTTTCGAAAAAACTGCGTGTTTGTAACTATATTTTTTTTTATACCCCTTTGTGTTTGATATCCGTAATGGAAAAATAAGCTGTTGAAAAAATCCTCTCTAAATTATATATATAAATGCTTCTGTTAATTACATGACTTTTTTATGTTCCTTTTCTATTATTGGATATTACGCCTCGATAAATAGTTCTGTATGTTATAATAAACGTTACTAGTCGCCATTGCCGACCAACCTGTTCGCTCAGTTTATTGACTTTTTAGGATATTAAACTGTTAATGTGGTATGCATTAAAAAATCATATTACAAAAATCATAAGGCAGAATAAAAAAAAGAATTGAATCGTCCTATACAAATTTTTGCACATGCAAATTACAAAGTTATTTGTTACAAAATTAAAGCAGAAATGCAAATCTTTCCTGTGTTGAGCTCATTTCTAAAGAGAACAGCAACTTTTTAAAATTAATTTTAACACTGGGAAAAGCAGGTGATTGAATATTTTGATAGATAAGTTTGAATTTCATCATAACATTAAAAACATTCTTACAAAATCTGTATCGAATTAAATTATAAGAAAATGGAACTAATCTTAATAAAAAGATTGAGTTTTAAGATAGTGCGAAAATTATTTACGTGAAATAATATGGAAGATATAACCACTATCTCAATTTTCATTGGGAAATGATGGTAAACATATTCATTGCCATGAAGCTTGTCTGATTTTTTAACTATCTGTTTATTCAGAAGATTCCTTCTGTTGGAAAGGGTCTAAAGGAATCACGTGACAGTCAACCTGTGTGAAGTCTACTTTTTGCTCCTGATTAAATCTTCTGTTCCGCGTCTATTTCTACCATCTTGATTCATTTTATATTTTCTTTTGTTTAATTTATCCTTTCGGTGAGCTGTCTTCCGAGCATTTTTTATAATATTTTGCTGATCCATTAATTAACTAATCCATGCGTTGCATTATGAGCAGTTTTAAAAAACATTCAATAAAACATTCGCGTATAACAATACATTTGATTCTTGACATCCCGTAATAAGCAACAGCATTGATTTATGGACAGTATACATCAATTTTATGGATGGATGGATTTATAAAATACGGATTAATTTTAAAAATCAATAATTCGCTAGCAAATGAAGATTATGGCTAGGATGGGTAGGAACTAAAATTAAGTTTGTTTGTGAAAAATATAAATGGACATTTTATTATTAATCTTTTTATCCAAATTACAGGTCTGTTCCAGATTAGGCAGAAACTATTGGAAGAATATACAATCTAACTTTTTTGTTTTGTTTGAAATGATATTTCTAATTGCCTAAAGATAAACGAGTGAAATCTGTTCGGTACTCTTTACAACAGCAAAAGAGTTAAATTTTTTTGACCAGTTGCGCCAAGAGAAAAATGTGTTGAAGCTGTATTGAGCAGACTATTGGGCTTAAAACTTCCAAATTTGGCTCGTATTTAAATGAGAGAAACGAGTATCTTTTTCAAAAAAACTTAATGGGAAACTTAATTAAAATATAAGCAAAAATTCGATGACTTTTGTCCATCTTGATTTCCGAAATAATATATAACGAATATGATTTTTGCACTATCTTAAACTTTAAAAGCTCTTCTTTTGAATCATACCATTTTTGAAATCACAGAAGTTTTTCCTGTGGAAGTTTGTAGAGTGGGGTTTCAGCTCAGGCGTCGTCCTCGTCATCTGACCGTGGTTCAAAATTACGAGGGCTATCCCCAAATAGTCCTAGTGTTGCATTAAAACGGGACGTTAATATAACTCACCTTACCTAGCTTAACCTGAATTTTGACAATGATTTAGAGATATTTTTTACCCATCATTAATATATATAATATTGACACTGAACATTATTTTCTATTATTTTGTCGATTCTAAAAATCATTGAAATATTTCATTATAATCAAAACTTCGAGTAACTTGAGTAACTCGAGTAAACTTGATCAAAGTTTTATGTCCTATTTGAAGTAAATGTGCATATGCATAATTTTTTTTTAACAAAATTAATTAATTTACTCGATATATGTTAATTTACCAAATGTCATTTCAGATCAATTCCATTTAAACAACTTACCCTATCTAAACAATTCTTAAATTAAACCAGATACTTTTTCTTTTAAATGACATTAAAGCAGCTCTAATTGGCGCACTTACAAAATATCTTTTAGTGCTAGTTTCCTGAATTTTAAATTGCAGAGTATTATCCGGATTCAGCCAACTTGGGAAATAAAGCAACATTTTCCATCTTCCTGAATCACATTTTAAACCATCTTTGCTGATTAATTACTTGATTGCACGCAACTAATTACTCTCTGCTGTCTAAATACACCGTTTCCTTTGTTGCTAGTATCAGTACAAATCCCTGCTTTGCTATTTAAAGCAGACAAGTATAAACAGTCCTTAAAGACAGTATTTGCTCCTCTTTTCTCGTTGGTTCCTTCCGTTTCTGTTGGGCATTTCCTTGCCGCAAAGACGATCTTAGTTGGTTTCAACTCACTCTGAATATTTATCTTTGAACACAATAATTTCGCTGAATTGTTCGTGTCTTTTAAGCGCAGTATTATTTTCTGACTTTTAATACTTTAATTGGATTTGTATTTTCTGTTGTGCTTTCAATTTTTGTTATCGTCTGTGAACTTATTTTAAATTAAAGCGTTGTTTTTAAATTTTGATTTTTTTTTAATATGTTATGTTTGTGTTCATTTATATTTTTTACTTTTTTCGGAGTAAATTTTTAAAAGTGTTGTCTTTTTTAAAATTTATTAAGCTAGAAATTTTATTATTATATAAAAACAGAAAATTTTAAAGATATATTTTTATGCAAGAAATACGTTTTTGTGAGAGATCAAATAAAATTAATTCATGTCATATCGTTTTGAAAATATTTTATTCCCTTATCTGCTTTGCTTTTTTAAATTTGCAATTCGATGTCGTCTTCCATTTCAAGAAAATGCCGTCCAAGTGATTCAATTAAGAATACATCGAATAGTTAAGATTTTTTTGAAATACAGACATCATTTTAGCGAATTATAGGGTCTTGATTTGAATTCCAATTCATAATTTTGAAAAACGTTAGTTCGGTGCTCATATGATGTATGAACGTAATGATTAAGATTTAGCATTTGTCTATACGCTGTCTTACGCAATGCCTTATGTACTTTTTCCATCGCAAGATATTCAGTTCATTCTAAAAGCGCACAATGTACAGAATGAATTGCATGTGTGACGTGTTTATGACGTTGTCATTACGTCACATTATACGTGATAATAAATTGAAATATCTATAATAATTAATAATCACCCAAATAATTTTTAGTTAAAAATTTATTTATAAACATTTTGCAAAAAAGATTATAGAATAAGGTGATATGCTTGCAGTATTATCTGATTCTAGTAATATTTTCTATGCAATTTTTATGTATTATCTATATAAATATTGTTTTTTTAAATTATTTTAAACTTTTAATTGATTTTTTTAGTAAAAAGTACTTATTTAATAAGAAAAAAATTCATTGTTTTTGGTTTGTTATTGAAACTTTCCATATTTTCTGTAGCTTTATAACATATATTGTATAAACATATATAAACTTTATAACATATATTGTATTTTCTAGTTTTATAACATATATTAGATAGTTAAATTCATAATATTTCGGTGACAGTTGAAAAGGATATGATATATAAACATTTTAAAATATTTTTTACCTCCTCTCAGGTTGCATTACGAAAACGATTACAGAAAGTTGCTGTATAAATAAGCAGGTCTTTGCTGTACTGAGAATAGAAATGGTGTGTGGTCGAGTTACTTCACTCCGATGACGGAAAGCGCTTCTTAGTCGGAGGATTTTAAAAAAATGGCTGATGTTTCAGTCATGATTACTAGCTCTTTACATTTAGTTTTTACATATGCTGTCAACGGTTTTTCAAATGAATTTTGGTGGCTTGACTTTCTGAGGTTAGTTGCTCGTCTTTTTGGCGTCGTGCAAACTCCACGAGAAAAACTCCATAATCCTGTAAATAATTCATGTGCCGTGATAACACGATAGGCATGTTTTTGATTCGTAATTAATGTTGGTTATTTGCTATACTATATTATTAAAGAAATAGAGTCTCAATTATTATATTACTAAAGAAAATTTTATTCTATGCATTTTGAAATTCTTCTTTTTGACAGATTATATCCAAAATTTGATATAAAATGACTATTTTGACAAGATTTGACCCAGATCAATATATATTACAAATTTTATCAATATAACTCTTTGCGTTTATCTTATTCATTTTTACTCGGACAGACAAACATACTTCCTGTGAATAATTGCTAAAAATCTACACATTTTGTGTAAAGTTCATTACGATAATTTCATCGGTCTAGCTCATTGCGTTTTTCTGTTTATAGACAGATCAATATAATAATATAATTCAACAATTGTTTTTTACTCTAGGAGGTTTGAGAGAAAGAAATTCGTCAATATCTTAATGCTGAATTTTTCGGGCGTTATAATATTTCGAAGAAATCTACGACTTTGGTACAAATACCGCTTGCGGTATTTCCCACGTCTAACTCATTGTGTTTTTGAGCTATCGTGTTCCTAGTCAGACAGACATATAATATAATTCCGAATAATATTTTCACCGATTCGATAAAGTATGAAACAAATATATTGATCAACATTTTGATATCGATTTTTAAAGAAATCTAGAATTTTCATCAAAAAATTGCATGCGAAATATTATCTGTTTAGCCCTGTACGTTCAAGAATTATCATACTCACAAACAGACCGACAGACTGACATATTTCCAAAATTTGTTTTTTCAAAGTCAAGAAGGTAAATTCTGATAACGCTTAACTTTTTTCCTCACATGGTATACCTGGCATTCCGGCCATATGTAGATCCTTTAAACTAGGAGAGTTATTATGTCGTCATTTGTTATAGCCAGGGCCACAGATATTGGTATCGTCGTTTCAAATAGATCCATCATGTCTTCAAAAGAGAAGAACGCCAAGACATCCAAACACTAAACTTTTTTTCTCTCTTATTAAGAGACTTGTAAAAACACCAAGAAACGATCATTCACCAGCAGCCTTTGTCATTAAGTGTCGAACCCAGGTTGACTTAAGCCAGTGTTAGCTGTGAATTGATTATAATTAACATGTGTTCGAGAGGGGTCAGCTGCAAAGATGGATATTTAACAAACACTTCCACGATCGAGTTGAGACATTGAGGAAGCGTTGCTGAACATCTATTGGGGAATAGGGAACTCAAGTTCACCAACGAGAAAAACGAAGGCGGATATCTGACGGAAATGAAATGCGGTATTTTTGTTTGTTTATAGTCAGAGAGAAGAGAGACGTGAAAGACTTCGAATTGGAATTCGGAGAGACGCCGGTGTTCGGTGAAGTTGATCCTGATTTTTGAGAAGTTCCGTGTCATTGGGGCTTCTGTTTTAGGGTCCACCCGATAAAGATCGGTGGATTTCTGGAGCTGCCCGGGAGTAGACTAAGCTAACGGCCTGTTAGCAGTTTCTTTGGTGACTTATTCTCCGATTTGATCGAGGAACTAATTCCTGATTAATATTTGTAAATAATGTTAATCTAAATCAGAACGGGGTGTTTTCTGTTCATCTATAAGGCTATAAAGAAAAGAATTGATTAGGGACGCTACTTTCTTATTTGATCGGCCTGGATCAAAATATTACATCCTCAATATTTCAGCTGTTTGATACCGAAAATTACAAAATCTTCTCTCTGTATCTTAATTTAATTTCTGTTTAAAATGCCAATGCCGCTTTGTCCTTTCGTTTTACTTCTAAAACTCATTTCCCCAAACCGTATTAATTCCAATCGATTCGAATATTGCTAACAGCCTTTGGACTATTAAGTACTTCTGGGAAAACAATTAGGAATTAAAACAACCCTAATTCACCATCTCCGAAAATGTCTTTTAATTCGAGTTTCCCTGAAACAGTGTTCCCTGGATTTTAAGTGGCGAATTATTTTCCGGATTCAGACGGCGTGGGAAACAATGCAGCGTTTTCAGGTTTCCTGAATGCCGTTTTAAACCTGCTTTACTGATTAACTGCCTGATTGCACGCAACTAATTGCTCTCTACTGACTAAAACGCTTCATTATCTCTGTTTGCTACATCCGTACAAATCCTCGTGTTGCTATTTAAACCAGGCAGGTATAAGTAATCCTTTTAAGACATACTTGCTCTCTTTTCTGATTGGTTCTTTCCGTTTCTGTTCGGCGCGTCCTGTTTGTTGTAAAGTCGATTCAGGGCTTAGATCTAAGTTTGTGAGGGGGGAGGATTTAATGTTTAAGTGAATTGTTTGTGTTTATTAAGTTGTAGTTGATTGATTAATTGCAGTTAAGCTTTTAGAGTGTTAATTAGAGAAGGACCTTCTGTTTTAAATTTTGGTCTTACATTAACACTTTTAACATAAGCTAGCATGTTTTTTGCAAACTAACCGCATTTGGCGACCAGTTTGTGCGCCTAGATAATTGACTGAGTAAGCTATTAACTTATTATTATGGGATGCGTTTCTTTTCTTTTATTTAATTTTTTAACATGATTAAAACACGTGAATTCAATTAAAACAGTTTGCTGTAATTTACAAAGCGTATATATTTTTACGGATTGTATGATTGGCAAAAGCACGTACTGGAATGTTT
>JAPMOR010110011.1:7465-41828 GCA_026543865.1 Argiope aurantia
TAAACGCTGTATTTGTACAACTTATCTATTTTAATTACATAATTTATTAGTAAGAATTTCTTCAATCAACAATGCACTAAAATGTCTTGTTCAAAATTGAGAATTCCTAATTTAATTCAATTATTAGAAATCTGTATTTATTAGATAAACTTGAAAATCATTATCTTTATTCAACACCTTTTCCAAAAAATTCGAAATGCTATGCGTAATGTTTTTCAACACTCCAACAATTTCTAATAGATGTGCGTAAATAACAACCCAATGTCTATACAAAAACTTGTAAAACTGTTAACGTAATTTTTATCTTACGTAAACAACAGCAGTAAACCTTATTCAGACCACCGAGTCTATGTCATCAACACACTAATACCCATTCCACCAAGCAGCCGATATTGAGACGTATGTGTCAACGCGATCAGCTATCAGCCAGGGACTAAATGTCAACAACTCAACAAGGTTGCCGGAAAGACATCTACACCAAAGTTCCAGAACTTTCGCACCCAAAAAGTTAAGAGCTTTGCGCATTATTTACTTGTTGAAAAGCGTTTCTACTAAACTCCCCAAACCCAAGCATCCTGAAGTTCTGCGTTCTGATTTTTTTTCCCATGGCCACCCACTGCCATCTGAAGAGGTTCGGCCTTATTCCCCCAATTGTATTGTAAACATTCGGCCCCGTTGAAAGACGCAACCAGCCGTGGCCCCCTCTTGTCGGGCCCCACACTTGAAGGGTTCTTTTCACAGAAAAGAAGGGTAATCTACCAAACTCCCCTGCATCCTCAGAATGCTAGGAAAAAAGAAAGAATCAAAAGATAGAACATACTTAAAATGATGGGGGTCCAACCCGCGAAGTGAATGGAATTACGATGGAGATAGAATTATACGGTGTGTTCAAGGAATTTTGGGTCGTTAAAGAGAAGAGTAACTGAAAAGTGAATAAAGTTTAATAGTGAGCAAATTATAGGATAAGGGATTCTTCGCACATCGTGCTGGTTCTTCCGCCTTTGGAAGATTAGGGTTCTGGTTCTGGGGCATAGAAGATCCTTGGTGCGATAATAGAAGATCTATGACTCATCTAGTCATTAGGGATTAATTCAAGGGTTTGGGTTACTTATATTTTTCATCTGTGGTATTTAAAGGCGTATTTCTCAAAGAGAAATTCCCAATGGCACCTTGATTTGTAGAGGGGAAAAATGAGATTATATTCACGAAATTTAGTTTAGATTTTTTTCAAAATCATTTTTACGGTAGCAAAAATAATATTTCGAACAAACTATTGACAGTCATTGAAATAATACATAAAATATTAAGAATATAAAATAAACAATGAATGATTTTCAATTAAAAGAATATTTTTACTAAAAATACGCTTGGAATTATTGTAAGTTTCTGAGGTACAAAGGAAAAAGGATTAATTAATTCAATTAATTCTTAATGAATTAATAATTAAGAATTAATTCAAAAGTTTGGTTTGCTTATTTTTTCTTCTGTGGTATTTAAAAGCGTATTTCTCAAAGCAGAAATTCTCCATGACTCTTTGATGCCAATTTGTAGAATGGAAAATATGCGATAACATTCACTTACGAAATTTAGTTTAAATTCTTTATGAAAAAAAGTTTTACGCTAGCACAAATAATATTTCGAACAAATACCACAAATAATATTTTGGACAAACTGTTAAAAGTAGAAAACAGTCATTAAAATATTGCACATAAAAAATAACAAGAATGTGAAATAAATAGTCAATGGTTTTCAAATAAAAGAACACATTTACTGAAAGTACACATGGAATTAATGCAGTTTTTGAGTGCAAAAGAGAAAGAAATAATTAATTAATTTAATTAATTCTTATTGCCTTATTTAGTCATTAAGAATTAATTTAAACGTTTGGTTTGCTTATTTTTTCTTCTGTGATATTAAAAGGCAGAACGAAATTCTCAAGGAAATTTTGTTGCCAGTTTAGCCATGAAAGAAAGAACTGGAAGTAATATTTACCCACGCAGTTTAATTTATATTTTTAAAAATCATTTTTATGTAGCAAGAATATTTCGAACAAAATATTAAAAGGGGAAGGTAAACAGTCAGTGATATTAAAACAATGGGCGCAAAATAGTAAAAATTTAAGATAAACAGTTAATGATTTTTAAATAAAAGAACTTTTTAACTGAAGATAAGCTTGATATTATTGCAGATTTTTGGCTACTAAAGAGGAAGTCGCTGACTCATTTGGTCATTAGAAACTGCTGCTTCTTTTTTTTTTTTTTTTTTCCCTGAAACAAAGTTCGGGACAATAAAATCGTTTGGTGTGATAATAGAAAGTCAATAATCCTTACAATCAATAAACGCTTTAGTTTAACGCTTTTTTATTGCATGGTGTTTAGTATGTTTCTTACAACTTAATTCTTAAAGCCGTTTTGATTTCAGTTTCTGGTTAAATGCCAAAATCGGATTAAATATGAATTGAACCAAATTTCGATTATTCTGTAATTTCGCGTTAATAAAGTATTAATAAAATAATAGCAATGAAATATAAACAATCAAAAGAACAATAAATAAAAAAATATTATGAACTTTTTTTTCTTCACTTTTTTTATTTCTAACTTTAGAAATTTGTGTTTGAGTTTTCTCTCAATCCTTGCTATACTTGCTTTCTATAATTCTGAGCAGTTATGCGCGCTCCCAGTGACAATATAATATATTAATGCTTTCAGAACTTAACCCTGAGTTAATAAAATCCATTAAAAAAATCATATGGTAATGCATTTTCGGAAATTTGATTGCAAGATTTCATTATTATTATAATAATGAATTGTGAAATATTATAAAAACTGAACATCAAAAAGCAATAGAAGTTACAAATAAGGTTTTAAAATTCGCTTTCATTAGTCTTTTCAAAATTAAAAAATAAATTTTTAACAAACTTCTGTAGGTTAACTAGGAAGCAATAAATTGAAAATAATGTAATAATATAGAAATAAGCCATCACTAAAGGAAATTCTTAAAGAATTCATCAAAAATAAAACTATATTATACATATTATTAAATTTCTAATTTATTCAAAATATTTATATCATTGTTTCAACCAATTTTTACTTTGAACTTTTCGAATATAAAATGATTTTATCTTTTTTTTAGCACACTAATAAAAACATGATTAATTTTAAATTTTGTAGTTGTTGCGAGTTGTCAAATAAATGGGAATAAAAAGGTTATTATTTGAATCGTTTTTTTTTTTTTTTTTCATACGAACAAAGAAACGGATAACGTTTCATATATAAAAATTGTAATGAAATTAAGCATGTAATATGTGCTCCCAACGTGGGAAAATATATTAAGGGTAGAAAAAAAATAATAACAATAGTGATATTTACACATTAAAAAGAATTACTATAGAAAAATGTCTTTTTAATACGTTATTAGTAATGACGCTCCTACAGTATTTTCTATTTATATTCCATTTTAAGATTTGTTTAAAAATAATTTTCTATGTTGTTTGCTTTTGATTGAATTTTTTTTAAATGCCAAAATGATAAATTTATTTAGATTAATAGCCAATTTATACAATAAATTGAATTATCCGCGTAAATTGAATAAAAGAATGGTCACAAATTTTAAAAAATCTAGATTAGCATGGATACTTTAATACGCACACATATATTATATTATTGAGTATATTTGAGTATATTGATATTGAGTATATATATACTCAAATATCAGCATATTTTTACTTCAGTGTTAAATTTCTTTCATTCTTAAGTATTTAATAATGATAGCACTTTAATTGACTTTTATTTTGAAATTATGTTTTTTATATTTTTAAAATAATATACGTACATATATTTTGTAAATACATTATCTAAGGCAGAAATTTCCAACTATTAAAAACTTTTAGTTGACTTAATGCAGTGAAGATGGAATTTCGTAACTGATTTTTTTTTTTTTCACTCATTTTCCAAAATTTTAGTTTCGAAATTTTGCATCATGATTACAAAGAAAGTAATTTGGACATCATAGTGTATTGTCACCAATATAATGTTCATGATGACGATACACTATTTTTTTTCAAAATTTATTTACAGTTTAATTAATTTACTTACCTATTGATTTCAAAAATAACTAATTCTGATAAAAGAATTTTAAAAATAAAATTTACAGTCTTATTTAAACCTTTCGTCTGAATATCAGCATGATAAATTTTAAGTTTAATTCATCTTCTTGGAATATTTGTAAAAATATTATTTTCTTTAATCTCCAATAGTTGGAGAAGCTTTTTTTTAATCGCACATCTGTTCTTAAAGTGCCAAAGGCTAAAAAAAAAATGTACTTCATTTTTTTTTCTTGAAAATTCTTGCAATAAATTTTATTTCTTTGAAATTCTTGCAATATGTAATCATAATTATTAAAAAATTATTTTTTCATTGCAATTTCTATTTCTTAAAAATTTATCACTTATAAAGCTATTCGAGTGCGAAATGAATTCATTCAACAATTCGTTTTAAACTGAAAATTTTATTTTCGTCCCCAAACGTATAAAAACAATAGAACGAAATATTTTAAGAGCCGTTTGGAAAGAACTTATAATTCTGTTTTTCAGATTTAAGGAAAAAAAATTAGATCCCTTTTATGATGCTATCCTATGCTGTGAATTTCAAAAACTAAAGCTTTCAAAAATCCAAACGATCTATATAAGCATGCATTCCAGACTGATAATACCTCTATCTCCGTTGGCACACTAAAGTTCAAACGGAAACAGCGATTTTCAGCTCTTTATCATACAATTCCATCGTGCAGAAGATTCCCGAAGTATTCAGAAGGATTATCCCCACCTTCCAAGCACGAAAAAAAGAATGCGAATAAGTAAAACAATAAAAGGAGAGATTCACCAAAGACCTCATCGAATATGTACGACAACACATTTTAATGCTATGGAACGGAGTCATGTTCCATTGTTCTAGTAAACAGTTCAACTAGCTGTTATTATGAGTTCAAATATATTTGAAATTCTATGGAACTTATCAGTTGTTGAAAAGAATAGAATCATTTTGTTTTATACCAAAATTGCTTTTTAAAAAGACTTTTTTTATGTATTCTTTCTTGAACCTTGTTGATCATTTGGCTTCGTGACATGGAAATCGTGATTAAGAACTTGTTTTTATGCGTTTTGTGAGAAAAAAAAGCATTGTGAGTATTGTAGATATGCAATAAAGTATGATAAGTTTGTTATTGTATTTTTATTACATGTTAATATGAAATGAAATGTTCGTGTCAGAAACTACAAGAATATTTTTCTGAAATTAAAAATTTTATTGTATCATAAATATTTACAGTACTGACAATACAATTTGTTATTCTGTGATTTCCAGTAACTGTGGTATCATCTAAGGTTAAATCTCTTTGCTAGGTCTAGATCATATTCTTCGATGTTTTGTAATTTAAGAGATCGATCTTTTGTAATACATAATTTTTTTTCTCCTATATAAATCAATTTCGATGACATTTTTTCCAAAAAAGAAGAAAGATGCGAAATTCTGAAATTCATGAAATGCTTATTTCATAAACTATTTCTATGAAGCCTCATTTAAAAATGTGATAAGAACATTATTTATTTAATTTTTATCAATTTTTAATTTTTTTCGTCCTATTTTCGATAATAATTTAATTCGGTCCATAACAAATGATTTTAGTTTGAAACTTCATATTTTTAAGATATAGATTTCGTTGATCAACAATAATTCCGTTATTTAATTCTTAGAACTCCTATTTCTGTAAACATGTCAGATTATTTTTTTACCGAAAGCAACTATTTTTTAACCTTTTTTTTAAAGTTTTAAAATAGTAAAAATTATTTTAGTGAAAAAAAAATTCCGAAAGATATAACTGAATGTTAAAAATTAGCTTAATTTTGAATAAGTTACACTTGAATTAACTTTCGAATTTTGAAAATTCGATGGTGAATCTCTTCTTGTCTCTTAACAATGCCAAGACCAAACAAAGACATCTGTTTTAAAGACATACAAACTTTTATCCTCATATAATTAGATAAATTTTTACATCACTTTCGAATATTGCTCAGAAATGTTTCGAATTTGCGATAACAAAAAATGAATCAAAATATTTAATTATTTTAAACTGAACTAATATAATTGCTCAATATTAAAAGCTTGCTTAATTTTGAATACGTTACATCTGAACTCACAACGAATTTACTCGGATTTACTATAGTATGAAATTAATCAGAATATTTAGTTGTTTTAAATTACACTGACAACAATGAACAAAAATAAGATTGGCGGTTTCCTCTTCTTTAAAATCAACAATGTTAAGATTTTGACTCTCATTGAACGATTTTTAATTTCTATATTTAAATTCCTCTCATTTCATTAAATAATTTTTTTAAAATCTAGTCAATATATTTTTAAGGCTAAAAAATAAAATCACTTAGAAAATGATGGCCTACTTATACATTTGTGAAGACTTCAGACTTTATTTATAGCTTCAAATACAGAAGGAAAGGCGAAGACATTTAATAACTAATGTCTTCCCGCGCTCGCCAACAAAAGGCTCTCTGCAAGCTCAAGATAAGGCACTATTAGCCGGCCTTTTTTCTCTATTCAGCTTGTCTGCGTCTCTATAAAATATGCTAACGCTATAAATAAACAGACGTCGTCCTACGGCATCCATTCTTCCTATTCCCCTGCAAGCACGGACACCTGCTTCTAAAAAAACTAAACAAACATTTAAAAAATACCCATTTATAATACCGCCATCACAAGCACCTCGCACCGTTAGAATTAATAGCTCAAAATGTTTTTACAAAGACGGAAAGCAAAAACGAAGCAATAGTAATAATAATGAGAGGCCTTTTTTTTTCTTTTTTTTTTCCTACGTTAAACAAAAAAAAGAGCCACAAAGAGGGTAAGACGAAGGTAAAAAAAGTTGAGAAAAATCAACTCAATTACCCTGCCCAGTTGATTATCGTTATAAAAGGGGGCCAAACACAAGGGGTGAAGTCCTCACTCCGCGGCATTTATTCATTCCCCCACCTATTACTCAAGATTGTTTTTTTTTTTTTTTTTTTTTTGTTTTTTTTGTATGTGTGTGTGTGTGACTTTGAGGCAGGAGTTATTATTTAAGTATGTGTTGTCTGGAAAGTCTATTTGTGCTGAACAAAAGGCGAGTTTTCCATAGTTTTCAGGTATCGTTTTTTCAACTAGTGTTTTGTTTAACCTCCTCTATTCAATTCGTCCCACTACTTATTCACCGAAGCTAAGATCCTTAAGTTTTTGAATCAATCGTCAGATATTGTGCCTTATATAAAGTATAAACTAAGAAAAAATATTGCAATCGTCAAAAAATTTGATTTTGAAATTTTGATTCTCCCTCTTTAAATCTTTCTGGGTTCATAAAAAATTATATTGTGGAATTACTAAAGGCCTTCGACCCCTATTCGATTTATTCGCCAACTCCGATGTAGTCCGATACTACGCGATGTTCATCAGTTCCAGTCAGCAAGTTCTTAAATTCCACTCGTTATTCGTTCAATGCTGGAAGCTAAATCTTTCTATGATGGGAACGTGCCTTTTCCGATTGGCTTACTTCTGATTCAGAACTAAAAGTCTCACAATGCGAACATTCTTTTCTCATATCTCCAGTATCTAAATATTTAATCTTTTTTTTTTTTTTTTTTTTTTTTGCATTTTGCATTTTGCCGCCAACTTAGCTGCCCCACGCTCAGCCTTTCTTTTCTAATTGCCAGGTTCTCACTTGGTCTTTCTTCGCATTTTTTCTTCTGATATAGTTGGCATTATTATTTTTAAAAAACAGTGCAGAGTTAACATGTGTATTATTTCGATATTCAAACTATTGCTAACCTAGAGAAAAAAAAATCCCGTTACTCACAAAGAAGTTATTTATTAGTGTTGCTACAAGTAGTGTGTTCAAAAGTAGAATTGAAAAATAATTTTGTTTTAAACTTATTTGCTGTTAATTTGGTGTTACTTAAATTATTCCACCGTTAAGACAAATACTTACTATGCAATACAAATACTTACTATGACGTAATAATAATTTTTATTCAATATTTCAAACAATCTAGCAAAAAAACCCTCAGATGTCACGAGTCGGGTCACTCGCTATCTAGCACATAAGAATAGTCACATAAGAGCAATATTTATAACTAGCCACATAATATTTTGTAATAAATAGCCTAATTAATTAATTATATATATTATAATAACTAGCCATTTTAAATAGTCACATAAGAGCAATATTTATATTTATAAATAGGGGCTTCGCCGCTTGTTCATTTTCGTTCGTCACCCCGATGTTGTCTTCGAACCATCCATGCATATCCTCAGATTTTGGAGTTTCCTGTGGGACTAATTCCTTTCCATATCTAAATATAGAATCAATTTTTCACGTCATACCATCAACGTAGAATCTTCAGGATCAGCTTTTCTTTTCAAATAGACAGATTCTCTTTCGTTTTTTTTTTTTTTTTTTTACTTTGCACTTTTTCTTCATCTAATATCGCTGGACGCTCCATTACTGTTTTAAAAAACAATGTAACGCTAACACATGTATTGCTTAGGTATTCAGACAATTGCTATCCAATAAATGAAAACCCCGTCACTCAAAAAAGATAAATAATACGTAAAGTGCAATAAACTATTCTTTAGTGTCGCCACAAACGTAGTAAAGTAGAATTAACAAATAATATTAATTTAAACGCATTTGCTGTTAATTTAATGTTTGTAAAAGCTTTCCTTTTCCTTTTTGGTCACCATCTGATCGTCAAATGCAATATAATAACTTAGAACAACGTAATAATAATTTTCATTAAAAACGTCAAACAATACTGGCAAAACAAGCCATAAATATCATGTTCCTAGTTACTTAAAAATATATATATAATATAAAGATAATAGACTTTATCTTCCTTGCTTTAAATAAAATAGAACTCCAAGGAGGTAGGAGAGCGAGAAAAAAATAGCGAAAAATTGTTTGATTATCCAGTGTCGAAGTCCCCATTTCCTCACGTTCCTAGATTCTCCGTCCATTACAAAAATATATCCTGACGACTCCGAGCCAAAAGTTATTATCTAAGTATGTGTTGTCTAGAAAGCCTATTTTCGTTGAACAAAAGTCTTTACCATGATTTTTAGACAAAGCTCCCCATTCTTCGTTTTGTTTAACCTCTTCTATTCACTTCATTCCAGTATTTTTTCACCGAAGCGAAGATCCTTAAGTTTTTCAATTAGCCGTCAAGTACCTTTTAGGGCATGGATCCTAGGCCAGAGGAGGTTGGCTTATATCTCTTATCTTCTTCAGGTAATATGATCCGATGCTGTCACAGTATGAGGTTATTTGACCTCGAAATTCAGCGAGGCAAGGCTTTTTGATGGACTCGTAATTGGGTGAGGTTAGTTTTTCTGATGCCAGTCGTTTATATCATTGTAATACTGCGATTTAAATCTGTCTTCGTATTATATTTTTATAGTATAAGTTACAATTTAATTTCGGTTAGTAGGGGGGTGAGACAAATATCACACCCGTTTTTTGTCTGACTTCTGTGCGACCCTAAAAGGCACTGAGGCATATCTTCGGTTCATAATTGGATGGAAATCTTCCTTCTCTCATAAGGAGCTTTTTTATATATTATTAGCAATAAATCTGCCAAAGTTTTATGTTTTATAACATGGGAGGTCGATGTAATGAGTAAAATGTTCGGTAGCAATGACCTATAATTACAGGTTTTTTTATACATATTTTATAATTTACGGTAATAAATAACCCTTGTCAAAGATGAAGCTAGATTTGCTCGAAACCATCTCACCAGTTTTTAGACTTTCTATCAATAAAGATTTTTTTAACAGCTACTTTTCTTTTTTTCTTATCTATCTACATTATTTGGTCTAATTGCCATAAATAGGTTAAATTTGGATTTTACATTACGCATGTATTTAATATTATTGATTTCAACGACCAGTTTTAATTAAATTAAATCCATGAGTTCGAATAACCCAGGAAAGAAAGTATGCGTTTAGTTTTTTACAAAAGAACAAATACCTTATATAGAAACTCTAATCTTCAAAACTTTTTATGTTACCTCCCGAACAAACAAGTAGAAGTAAAATGTATTTATATTTCAGTATATGAAATAAATGAAATTCCTAGGAAGAAGAAAAATCGACATATAAAAATTTTGCTAGCTATCACACCTGCATTATTATTTTAACAATAGTCTAGAGTATAATAATAAAGAAATTGGCGAATTATGATCAATAATCTTCCGCGTGTCCAGAAGTTTAAAATCTTATTATGTCCCTTCCCTGCTCAGCCACAGTTTGATTATTTCAGACAATTCCGTTAAAAATATGAAAAAAAAAAAGGAATTTGTGTCTAATATATATTGAATTGAATTAATTTGCAAATACATTTTTAAAATTATTTTTGATGAGCGAATATTTCGCTATGATTGGTTCATGGGAAACCTCATATCTAAAAAACAATTCAATAAAATTTCATGAAATTTGCTATGAATGTGTCAAACACCTTCAAGGGTGTAACAGATAGTGGAATTTAAGATAACTGTATTTAGTCATGTTTTACAAACACTTTCAGTTCGAAATATAGAGCAAATTTGAACAAAAAAATTATTAATGCTCAAATACACATAAAATATTTATTTATTAAGATATTGTTTATCATAAGGTTTATTACTTTTCCAGATAATTTCAGAAGTATATACGCGAAATAAAAACTAAATGATTTCATTATTTTCAGTTTTCCTAACACTAAGAATTTTGATAAAATTTCATTAATGAATCATTATTTTTTTTTTCAGATACTAATGTTAATAAATACAATTTTTCTTCTAATTGTGATTTTTAAAGACTATTTGAATAATTTGGTATTATAAAATAAAATTGAATACATAGTTTTTTTTTAAATTGTTCAAATCTAGTCAGATACCTTAAAAGGCAGAAAAAGATTTTACTTTAATTTTTTATTATTTGTTGCGCGGCAAACATATTTATTGTAGACCGTATCACAACCTTGAGTGTGAATTTGACACCTCTACCCTAAATTTACAACACATTATCGCATATCAACCATTCCTTTATTAAATGTTTTTCTGCCTATCAGGAATTTTTTAAAAATCAAACCAATTTTTGAAAAATTTAATGAGAATTTGCAAAATCTGATTTTTTTCTCTATAAATAAATCTTGCAACGATTTTTTTATAAATAAATATGCATACTACTTTATTTTTAGAATAGAAATAATACGTGCTATTTATTTATTCTTGATACGTTATCTTTGAAAAGTTAGAAAACAAATACATTCGATCTTTGTTAGTAAGCCTTTTCAGTAATATGTAATTTAACTAGATATAAAATAGTAGCCGTTGCTTGTGAAAATCCAGTTTGAGCAGAACATAGTCTCATTATATGACTTTGGAAAACATTTCTTGCCGAAAACGGATGATTGTATTGCTAGTTGAAAATAAGAATTCGACCATAGTTATTCTAAGTAACCGCCTACTTAATAGGCTTGCTACATATAATATAAACACAAAATATAGAATGATTTAAAGTAAGGTTCAGTAAAACCTATAGAAAATTTAGTAATACATTTTCACATAGAACAGGCCTTAAAAACATTTTTAACAAATTTAAATCTTTATTTTCACTTTAAATATATGTATGTAAACATATTTTAGAAGATGCGTGGTCGAGAAAAAGAAGCTTTTAAAATTTTAAAACTTCGATTTATTTCACCATGAGAGGCATAATTTACGTACAAATAATATGCGTTAAGAAATGAGTTAGTCTACATCCCGACAAAAGAGCAGAATAGAGCAAAAATTTTCTCTTCCGTGATTTTACTATGAGATTTTGATGGGGATTTTTTGGACACGTGTCGATTTAGGAATAGGAATCTTAGGTACCATTAAAAGAATGTTGTAACCGTTAGTTATTTTAATCTCTTTGCTTGGAGTGTGAGAACCTGAGAGCAACAGTTTTTTAGAGCGCGTGTAGAATTAATTAAATAAAGTGGAATTGGATCTGGAAATAAAAGAACATTTCGGAATGAGACTAATATGGTATAAATTGGAATAAATACTAAAAAATTAAGATTTAAATTAGATTAAAAAATATCATTACATGTACATCATATCATGTTATTTAACTTAAAGTTCATTTTGTGTTTATTAGTAATGGAAAAGTAAACAACAATTCTATAATAGCTAAAATTAAATTGCGTGCATAAATCTAATGCAAATTTTGCAGTTTAGAATGGCATTTTTATAGATCCGGATTATTAAATAGATAAAATAGGCAACTGCCTATGCACATTGCAATTTTGTAAGTTCTAAACCTTCAAGTTCTTTGCAGTTTTTCAAAATAATGAAATTTTGCACTTTTATTAAATTTACGAAGACTGAAGCTCATTTAAATTACAAAGCTTCCTTTAAATTTTGGAAAATTTTTTTAACAATTTTCCTAATTAATGAACTTTTTAAATTTTATATTACACTGCTTTGTAATTCTACACAAAAAAATATGTTATATCATAGCTTAACAAAATATCCAATTTTATAATTAAATTAAATTCAGATTCGTCAAATATTTTGTTTTTTCTATTTGGCATAAAATTGTTTATATGTTTTAATTTTGCCTTTTTTAAAAGTGATGCATTGAAATTAAATCTTTTGAAAGTGATCTGCAATTAAATGTTTTAATTTTTCAATTTATCAAAATTTGCTACTTAAAATTGCTTATATAGAGCTTGCGGAGAAGAAAATAAAAAAGAGGAAGGGTGCGCCAGAGACTTTCATTACATAATGAATGCTAGAGGATTTATCTGGCCGCTCCAATAGTTCAGCATTTTCAGAAGTACGTTTCTAAGTAGTATTTAAGGAAAAAAGATTCATTGTATGCGGATATCAAAGATAATTACTAGATTGCTGAACAAATTTAAAATTACATTTTATAACCTCAACTTTGGTGACTTATTCAGTTATTCATTTGATATATTTTGGCAGGTTATCTATTAACATAAAAAGTATCCAAGATTTTCAATACAAATATCTTTCAACAATTTTTTCTACCTTCAAAATGTATAGACGAGGTGTATCCTCTAATAGTGATTAAGTAATTAATTTCTAGGTCTTTAAAGATATGCATATATTTTCAATAGAAAAATATATATAAATAACTTAAATAATTACATTTTATGTTTCTTGAGTCATTAAATGTACTACTGAAAAATTACATTTTAATTTTTAATATATTCTCAGAGTTCTATTTCTCATTTTTTTGTAGAATATTTTAACATTATAGTATTTTTTTTAAAAAAATGTTCCAGTCTTTTGCGACCAAAAATTGGTAGAGTTAAAAACTCTCTGAAACTGAAAGGAAAACGATTTTTGCATTTAAATTTATCCATGTACATGACAGTATTATAACTAAAATTCAAAGAATTAAATGGATAAAACTCAAGAGTATTGTCTTAGCACGAAAATTTCAGATATGTATCAAAGAAAAAAAAGCATATTTCGTAAATACTTATACAATACTCATACTTAAAGAAGAAAAATCAATAACATACGAGTACTGTATAACATCTACATATGATTCTTATATACCCTTACATTGAATAATAATATTAAATATTACCAGGAAGAAAATATAACTTAAGAAATAATTTGGTTTCTTTCATAAGATTAAATAATAATTTACATCTATAAAACAAAAACTAACGCTTTCGTTTTATACATTGAAAAGAACTAAAGCACACATTGAATTTACACATGATGAATACCTCATGAAATTTTCTGAAAGCCGATAATTTTTACATAATGTTGCCAAAGAATTTTTCATTTCCTTTATTTCAATTTAATTAATTTTTTAAAACTATTAAACGTTAGCGCACATGCATCTAATCAATTTAAAAGCACAGAAAGAAAATAAGTTCAGAAATCTTATTTCTTTTAAATGCAGCAATACTTTTTATAGCTATCAGTACTGAAAAATGGGAAGAAGGAAATAATGCTTTGAAAGGAATTCTACACAGTGGTATTAAAAAAAGAAAGTAGAAGTTTCAAATAATTTTTTTAAGTTGACGTTTAACCAATCTAGCAGGGAAAGTGTGATTATTTATGTTGACAAGACTGTTAGTTATTACTTCCTTTCCTTCAAGAATACCACTGAAATAGTGTTTTTTCATGCAATCCGAGTTTAACTAATAATTTTAACATTTCAATGAGACATAGTACAAGGTTACTTTGAATGTTATTGCATAAGAATGCTGCATTGAAATGTTAAAATTATTAGTGATCTGAAAATTTTTGAAATAATATATACGAAAATTCTTTTGATTTGAAATTTTTTCTATCGATTCTGTATATCGAATATCGATTAGAATAAAAATAAATGATTGATATATCGACAAAAAAAAGCAGTGGAAGTAATTTTAAAAAACTGTCTATCGCTCTCTCTAATAAAGGCGTTATATCGAAAAAATGCATTGCATGGAATTGACGTACAAAAGTTACGAAATTTTAACTTTTTGGCGTGAATTTAGAATTTCTATTGAATCTCTCCTGTTAACCTAGGCGAGTTATTTGACGATTAATACCTGGCATGCGGTTAATATTATTCGAAAATTGAATTTGTGTTTTAAATGAGTATTTCCCAACCGATTGAAACAAAGGTTTGACACAAACCTGCACTTGTAATCACATATCAAATTTTATATATTTAAGTCATTCCGTTTTTGAAATATCGCGTATAAATGCTTCTGAAAGTACAGGCCGACAGACGGTCAAACCCTCTTCGGTTTGATAAGTATCTAGACTATAGAATCTATGTATCGAATTTTATCCACCTAGAACTTTCCATTTTATTGTTATCGAATTAAATTATATGCTAACAGCAAAACAGACACTCTTTCTCTTAGAGGATTTTGCTCCAAATTTGACAGAACTCTGAAAATTTGATGTAACGATCATATACCAAATTTCAACTGTCTAGCTCAAAGCATTTTTGAGTTATCTTTGTCACAGATAGACTGACATTTTCCAAAAATATGTTTTTCTAACTCCTGGAGGTCCTAAACAATGGATAATTCATCAAAACCTCGAGTTCGAATTTTTTGACGATTACTATATTTTTTTTCTATACTACATATACTAGAAAGTAGTAACAGATCAAACAAAACTGCTTTAATAATAAATGAGCAGTTATTGCTTTGGCAAGATTCAAATTCGGATAGATTTTTAATAAAACGAATATTTCAAATTTCCGATATTATATGTTAATTTTACCTTTTATGAGTTAGAAGAGAAACTCTCATTTTAAAAAATCAATTGATATAGGTAATTACTATTAAAAATAAGTATAATTTTTTTTAGAAAAACAGTGGTATACAATTTAAATTAAAATTTTTAGAACATAAAAATTGTTTACTAATTCTCAATTTTTGCTTATATATTCTACTATGAGATTGAGCAATTATCATACAAACAGAGATTATTATTTTAGATTAACATTCAAAATTGAAGAAATGAAAATAGCATCTTCTCATTGTTTAAAAATAAGGAAAGAAATGTATGGAATAAATTGTGATTGTCATATATGTTCTGTTTCCAATAGGATGGATTAAAGTTATTTATCAACTTCTTATTGTGATTATATTTAGAAGCAGATGCTATTAATCCCAAACTCGTTGTTTATGTTTCAATGAAAATAGTAAATTTTGCATTTACAAATCATTCTTAAAACATAACAATTGAAATAAAAATATTTTAATTGCCATCTGATGTATTCAAACAAAATATTGTAAAAACATATCTTTGACAACGCATTTCGACGAAAGCTGAACATCTGCGTGGGTGTTCGAGAAACTCAAGATAAACAAAAAAAGAAAACGTTCGCATCATCAATCGTTCTAATTTTATTTATGAATGAAAATCTCCAAATATAGGAAAAATGACCCTGGATCTAATAATAAAATGTCCACTACTCACTTCGCTTTGTTTGTGATTAGAAATGTTTTATTTTAAAAAAAATTTAATAAAGAAACGATTGTTTAAAATTCATTGCAAAAACTAAAATTTATAGCAAATTTAAACTAAGAGTAGAATTCCATGATCATTAAAACACACTAATTGTTTTAAATATTTGCATCTAATTGTAAAACTGAAAACTATTTCAACTCGGTCAATTTTTCAGTTTATAATTATTCCAATTCTTTCAATGAAATTATTGAATACATTCATTTATTTTAAAGTTATCACGATTACAACCAATAATATTTTTCTGATTGCGAAAATTGATCTGAGAAAACGGTAACCGAAACCAAATTGACAGCGGTAAATTAGATATTTTCATACATTTATATTTTTTTATTATAAGATTGCAACAAAAATCATCTAATAATTTTCATTAAAGTTCTCAAGTACTATGGCATCAATTAACTGCTCCCTTTTGGTACTCAGGAAATAATAGCTTTTGTAGTTATGTGTCCCACACTATTTACATTCAAGTTCAGAATGACATAAAAAATCGTTTTCTGGTACTATTGTTTCAACAGCAAACATTTAAACTTCGAACCTTTGAAAAGAAATTGCGAAACTGTGAATCAACGAGGTAATTTTGAGTATTTCACACATTTTTACTATAAAACTTATTACAATTCGTACAATTCGGCTTTAACGTCAATAAAAATGAGCCAAGAAAAAATTTCGCCAAATTTTTTCTTGCTTTATATAGTTGGCGATTTCAATCGCCAACTTTATAGTTTGCGAAATCACATGCTAAATAATTTGTCAATTGAAATCAAATGCCAAATTTTTTTCTTGGCGCTTTTTGGTCGCCATTACAACCATCAAGAATAGTCTAAATAATTATATTATTCTCCAAATTTAATAAATAAAAATTTAATACTATTAATATGGTAAAAGTGAAGTTTAGTGTACCCCTTGCTGCTCCAAGGGTGCCAATAAAGATGGCGGACAAAGTAAACAAATACTTCTGCGGAACAGTTACGGTTTCCACTTTCCTCAATATAATTATGATTTTTTACTGAAAATTATTGTATTTTTCAGACCGGCGCAGCCGGTCTTTTGAGCGCAGAGCAAAATTTAAAGCATGCGATATCTTGCGCACCGGATAGAATTTTTTTAACTTAAAAAAACATCCTACGGCTTCGCTAGCAACGGAAGTGGGAACCTAGTAGCTTCGCTAGAATATTGAAAATAAGGACTGTGTGGATAACAGGAACAGTACATAATCAATAAAAAAGAGAAAAAAAATGAAGGACCAGCCCAAATCAACGCCAGATCTGTCCATCGATACTCTCATCCAAATCAATCAATTTCATAGTTTCACCTCACATCGGACATGCACACTTAGAAGCAATCAAACCATTCTCCATACGAAATTTCAAATAAGCATTCTTTCCTAACTTTATCAACTCGTAAAATATATATTTTATTCACCCTTTATCCATTCTGCAGGTTCGAAATACTGTCTTCCGTCCCATTTACACGACATCCATTCTTGCACAATTGCCAACATAACAAATTATGAAGGGAACCAACTGTTAGAGCACCAAAAGAATTACGAGAACTGCGAAGAATTCTATTGCAGCTGACTTTTAAAGTAAGAATACAAGACGATTTCGTCAAGTAAGAATTCAGACGATTTTTTAAAGCGCATACTGACAATTTAAAATTGCAAAAGAATAAATATTTTCTGTTCATATTCACATTAAAAATAAAATTGCAGTGTCACATTAGTTGTAAAAAAAAACTTTTAATTGTAATAAAGAACAAATTTAAAATCTTTAATCAATATTCTACTTTTTTTATTATTTTTAATTTAATATTTTTCATAAAATAGTTGTAGTTCTTGTACAACTCAAACATGGTAAAAAAGTAGAAAACAAAACATTATTAGGGTTGCTAGAAGAGCGTTCCATTGGATTGCCATATCAGCGACAAACTCGGGTGGGAGGCACACGAATCTTCACTTCAACCTATTAATTTATTTTAATAATTTAATTAATTAAATTTAATCTAGTAATGTAATAAAATTGCATAACTGTATTTGCAATTTTATTTTATTTTCCAGCAGCAATATTAGGAAGAAAAAGTTCTTGAGTTCAAGAATTCTATTTATTCTATTGGAAATATATGTTTATATAACAGAAGGATATTATTAGTTAATTCGAGTTTACAATATGTAAAACCAACAAAATTATGAGGAACAAAATTCGATTTTTTTATGAATGTTAAATTATTGCAAACGGATCAAGATATTGCAGATTATAAAACAAATATCCCTTATTATATTTATTTAAAAAGATAGTTGGAAAAATGCTGAACGTAAATCGTTTTTTAAGTGCTCTAAAAACGTAAAATCTCTTGGGAGTTATTTATCCTCTCCTCTCTCAAAAAATCCGAAGAAGTACAGATCACAGTCCCACACAATCCTCTGGGATATAAATCAATTTTCGCGTCTAAATAATTGCTCCTCTGATAAGATAAATGACCGGCGCATCTTGAATGTATGGTTTTGCTTCGAAACATTAATCACCTTTGAAAATGAGACCCAATGGTTGCATATGTTCAAATTAGTGAACACTGAAACACGTAAGTGTGTATAAAATCAAAAAAAGTTTCTTCTCTATATTTCTGAGATTTTACAATTTTTAATTTTCCTTTCTTTACTTTTTTTAATATATCGAGAATATGAATACATTCCGGTCCATTAGTTTGTTAAAAAAATATAGAAAAAGTTGTGATATTTGAGACTTTTTTTTTTACATGATGTGAATTAGACAGTTTAAAAAAACACGTCAAGCTCCAAATACATTTAAAATTATTTTAAACTTAATTACATTTTTTGTATTGTATCACTTATGATTGCAAATA
The DNA here is from genome assembly GCA_026543865.1 of Argiope aurantia. Classification (NCBI taxonomy): domain Eukaryota; kingdom Metazoa; phylum Arthropoda; class Arachnida; order Araneae; family Araneidae; genus Argiope; species Argiope aurantia. Next base: position 26,409 of record JAPMOR010110011.1, read on the forward strand.
CTTGTTTGCGCTTTAAGAAATTTCTTTTGGATAAGAAAATATTTAAAAACATTCAATGTTTTAATTAAAAATTGAAATGCGTAACATTTACATTATTTTTTTTTCTCCCTATAATGACCTAAATAAACAAAATAAAATCAAAACAGTATTCGATTTTCTTGTCAACTCATCACCTTTTCAGATTTCTTTTCACTGTTGCACCAACATTTGGCGTATATCAACAATTTTGACAGCATGATCATACATAAAATTTCATTTTCCTTGCTTGTCTTGCTTTGAGTTTTTATACCCACATGCAAATAAATAAACTTATGATCTGCTTTTCATGAATTTAATTCTAATTTTACTATCGATCAATCAATAGTCACAATTATAAATACAAAAATAATAATATCAAAACAGTATTTTTTGCAAATTTGAGTTATCTATTTAACAGGTCCGTAAAAGAACAGGCAGACAGATTGCCTAATAAAATCTTTCAAAATTTGACATATATCTATAGTTTTGAAGTCAGTGCATGTCAAATTCCATATGTTTCCTTGTTCCATCTTTGAATTATTTTTTTTACAAGTAGATGTACAGAATTACTGCTTAATGCGTTTATTTAATGAATTGATTAATTATTTTAAATTGAGTATAATTCGACGAATCAACTATTGTATTACTGTTATGGAGCTATTATCTGTTATTGCAAACAGATATCTATTTGATATCTGTTTGGAGCATCAGATCTTGGAATTCGATAGTTTAACATTTTCTTCCATGACGTCACGTCCGATTCGAACACCAAATTACCGAATTTTTAAATTTAAAACTGTAATTATGTTTAAATAGAAATTAATTTACTAAACTAAATCACTTAATATTTAATTATTTCAGGTGTACTTTTACATTCTCATATCTATTGAAATGATTATAATTGTCCTGAACAGAATTCATCAATTATAAAATTAAATAAATTATTAAATCAAAAATTGAAAAAGTTGAGCATTAATGAAATTCCATTATTCTCATATATTCTTGCGAAAAAATTATAGTATAAATAAATAAAAGTATAAAAAAGGCGAAGTATAAGTAAAAGTGATTTTTTTTTGACACGTAAAAAATTCAATTTCAATAATTATTCGCCAACAAACAATATTTGCTGTACTGCAGAAGTATAATTAAATTATTTTATTTTTTTTATTTATTTATTTTTTATTTTTTTATTTTTTTTATTTTTATTTATTTATTTATTTTTTTGCTTAACAAAAAATCTTTTTTTTTTTTTTGGTCAATACAACATTTTTAAATTTATTATTTTTTATTCAGTTAGCGATGGACGCATAGAAAGATTTTTGGGCAAAATTAAATCCAAGTAAATAATCCTGAAAAAATTTGTTCGTATACTTATATCATCTTGAATGAATCAACATTTTTCACAACTTCATGGGGTCAAATATTGGATTCCTTGCGATATTTCCCAATTTAATATGAAATTTTTATTGTATTGACGATGTATAAGTTGAAATGATTTTTGTCGAGCAGAAAATACATATATAATAACATTTTTGTATTATATAATATATGTATGGCAAACATTATTTAGGGTAGAATTGTGTAGAGCATTATTGGGTAGAAACATTATTAGGGTATTATTTAGGATAGAAAAGTGTCCACCACATACCGAGTTCTTTATTGAATTCCTAGTGATATTTACTAATTTAATATCTCAAGAAATATTTGTTGTATTGACGAAGCATAAATAAAAGCGATTTTCGAAGAGCAAGGAATCAAATTCAATTATACTTCGTAAATAAAACAAATATTATTCATTGTATAAAATAATAGCATTTGTTGTAATATATAATATGTGTATAACAAATATTATTTTCGGTAGAATTAAATTCAGCTGATAAATACCCTAAAAATATTTCTCCATATATAGTATACATCATCTTTAAAATAAGGCTGAGATACAATACTGACAACGAGAACTGTAATCTCATCCTAATTTCTGGGCTTTTGTACATAAAGAATCATTTCGCCTATTCGCCGCCTTTAAGAAGCATTCATTGAATCAACATTTGCCAACACTTCCTGGGGTCAATATTGGATTCCTTGCGGTATTTACTAATGGAGCTGTTAAGGTAACGCGATACACCCGAAGCAATTAGGCTATTATTTCTTCATAATCGCTTCAGTGTGTAGGTCTGTTGTGAAAAGGATAGCAATCAACGCGGTATATATATTTTGTGATCAGAAAACAATAAACAATGTTATGTAGAAACAATTATTGTCAATATTTATTTTAAATTGTTTATATACCCTGGTAATGATTTTAGGTAAGGAATAATAATATGGTTACCAGAACATACTTTTTTTTTTATTTCCTTTCGAGCGAAATTAGAGAACAAAGAAAAGACATCTTCGTATTTTAGACTTCACTAAATCCAAACGTATCATTTTAACATAATCATAAATATTGATTGAAAATCATTTGTAATACGATATGCATGATAGAAAATTATTCCCAAATATTCTATAGAGCAGATCGTGAGATACAGAGCAACTAAATTTGCGGTTACTTCGTGGATAAAAAAAAAACTATAAAAAAACTTTTTTACATTAGTTTACATTATCAGTTTTTAAAAATTTTAATACGCATGATACAAAAAATTATTCTAAATTATTCTATAGAGTAGATCGTATCATATAGAGCAACAAAATTTGTACTTCTTGGGTAGTAAATATCATTAAAAAAAGATATTTTTAAATTATTTTTAATTAATAAATAATTTCTTTTTAATTAATAAAAAATTACTTAAACGTTTTTAATTTTATTTTAAATTCAAGAAAATGTTAAAAAAGCATTTTTTATATTTTTCTTGGAATTTTAATTAAAAAGTAATCAACATATTTGTATTTTCCCTTAGCGACTTTCGAGCACATTACTACTCAAATTCATCTTCTTTTAGCTTTTAAAATTCAAATAAATAAATAAATATCCTATTCGTGTTACCAGAGCTATTTCTATATAATAGGTTATCTGATTTTAATAACTTAAAATATTTTAATTATATTTCACAATAACTTTTTTTATTGCTTCATTACTGCATTTAAATATATGTGCATTACAAAGATATTAAATGCTTTTTTTGTGTTCCATTTAATTTTTGCTCGAACTAAGAATAATCATTTTTAAAAAATAAAATAAAAGACATTCGAATCAAGTCTAAACCATTCTCAGCCTACGATGCTTTAAACTAGAGATCAGGATCTCCTTTCATTTTCTCTTTATTTTAAAATGAAAGAAGAAAGCGAAAGCGAGATACCCAATGAGAATGCCCACATTTTAGACCTTCCTATTATCGGAAGGAAAAAAAAAAAAAAAAAAACATTTTCGGAAATATTTTCTTCGTTTATCAGTCTTTAGATTAGTCTGATTTACATCCATAATAAATCGTAACGAAAAAAATAACGCGGTTAATATTTGATAAATGATTATAAAACAAATATTGCAGATTTTAGTCAAATTTCTAATATGAGAGCTTTCAAAATTTGTACAATTTCCATATACTGTCCCAGTATTTTTAGAATTTAAACGTCAGTTTATTTAATAAATATAATTACATTTTTATTAAATTTAATTACATTATTTACAAGCGCCATCTGGTAGTGAAATCCAGAAAAACTGATTATAACATTTCTTAATATTTAGAAAAACGAATTAAAATATAAATAAAAGATTTAAAAAAAAGGAACAAAATAAAAATCGATTAATTTTGAAAAAAAAAGTTTTTTTTTTTTTTTAGCGTTTTGAAAAATAGATTATTTTTCTTCAAAACTATGATTTCGAAATAAAATTAAATAAAAATAAAAGGCCGAAATATAATACAATAAGAAAATTAAATCATGGTAAATATCAATAGTCATAGAAAAGGAACCTCTCTAAACATTCGTTTAAAATTCAAATTTACTTAGAATATTTATATTAGTTCATAGCGCTTTTTAGTGAACTTCATATTTTTGATTTATATATATATATATGTAGTCTTCTCATAATAAAACCATGTTTTTAAAAGAAACAAATTAGAATTTTATAGTTCTTATTTTATGTCACATATAAATTCTTTCTGCAGATAGAGACAGAATCGAAATACACTACACAAAGAGGACAAGTTCACATATTTGTACCTTAAATTAGTCCTCGTTTGTTGTTCATTTCTCCTCAGCAGGACTGTAACCGCAGTTGTAAAATATAGCTATGAGGAGAGAGGAGGGACCACTCCCAATGAACCGTGCAAAATCGCAAAGGGTCGGAAAAACTGGCCCCTCCGCAAAGGGAGGGAAATATGACTTCCCTTGGAAAATGTTGAGAGAATCCTGCGGTTTAGACACTTTTACAAACGGATGTATTATAAAGTGAATCATTTTTTTCCCAAGCAAATACTTTCACCGGCTATCGTTAAAAGATTATAACTCAATGTGCGCTGACTCGATAACACTATATAGCAGATCCAGTGAGTTTTATTTTTATTTATTTATTTTCTATTTATTTATTTATTTTGGTTATATTCACTTCGCTTTGCGAAGCAACATAAAGGATTTCAGAAAGGGTTTTGCGATTTTGAACAGACGTGATCAGACGACGATGACGACACTTGAACAAGTACTCATCCAAACATCTATGGAATCGTGCACTAATAACTCAGATTGCAATAAATTACAGGACAAGAAACTTTTTTAATTAAATTTGTTTTCACTTTCAATAAGTGCGGTTTTTTTAATTGTTGTTGATGAATATGGAATAGATGCTGGTTAAGTTTTATGATCGCACTATTTTTATTCGCATTTTTTTGAAATCAGTAATCGCAATAAATCAATAGAGATATTGCTTTCAACTTCCATAGTAAAAAAAATATTCTGTTCAAGCATTTTAAGAAAAACAGATTCGAATATATTTGAGACGGAATAGTAATAACTTACGTAAAATAAATGGCAAAAAAAATCACAAAAAAAATTTAAAAAAATAATAATTATTAAATTTGAAACATTTTAGCTGGTAGACATAGTAGCGAGAATTTTTTCCTTTAACTTAATTATATACTTACATACTTTTGTTTTTAGCTTCTTCTAATTGTTAAAAAAAATCAATTATGTATTTTAGAATTATTTCATTTGTTGGAATTTTTGAAACGAATCCGAAATTTAAAATGATAAAAAATTTGATTTGGATCTATAAGAACAGGAATTTAAAACGGATCAGCAGTTTAGATATCAAGAACAGGCATTTGAAACGATCCAAAAATTTGATACGGATCTTCAATTTGGATATCAAGAACAGGCATTTAAAACAATCCAAAAATTTGATACGGATCTGCAATTTCGATAGTAAGAACAGGTATTTAAAATGTCCCAAAAATTTAATAAGGATCTGCAATTTGCGTATCAAAAACAGATACCAAATTTCACTTATTTATCTTACTATTTTGTGCAATCATGCTCCCGAGGACACTTATAAACAGTCATGAAGGCAATATATATTTTAATAGACTTGATTCAAATTTTGATTCAAAGTTACAGTTCTAATAATAAATAAATTGTCATATTTCACCCAGCTATTTTGTTCCGATTTACAGTTATCATGTTCATATGCATAGGAATGAGATAAGATAAGTGGCCCTTGGGATACATGATTTTTTTAATATTTGGGATACTTTGGATGGATCCTTCCAGGATGGTCCAAAGTCATTTAAGATTCATTGAAATCTCAAAACCCTTTTTAACAATATTTTCACCACAATATACAAGAAAGTATCTATCTTTCCTTCTTTTTTTTCCCCCAGGGTGGTCTGAAATTATTTAAGATTCACTGAAATCTCACGGCCATTTTTAATAATATTTTTACCTCGATATAAGAGAAAATAAATAACAACAATATTCGATACCCGCTGAAATTCAAAACAGTATTTTTCATTGCAAGTTTATTTAATTCAATAAGTAAAACCTGCTTTGGATAAAATCAGAATTCTTATATTTTGTCACGTTTATTTAATTACACGTCAGTATCTTAAATTAATAAAAGTTAGGGTACACAAAATGACTACAAATTGAAATTTACACACAACGAGACAAAAGCCATGCTGAATTCTAATTCTTGATTCTTTAAGTGCCCGTCTTTTATAATAGATTGGCAACAAGCATTGTAATTTATAGCGAGACAAGAAAGACGTGAACTGATTCTGAGAAAATCTCTTTTAGTAGCCCAACAAGGGTAGAAAGATGGAGTAATCCATCTATGAGAGGTTCAGTCGCTTTTACTTTAAGACCGAAACACTGCCCTTTGGCTACCAGGGATTGTTTACCAAGGAATTGCAAGCTCTTCAATCTTTAGCCAGTGGCAAGGCCAGTGATAAAGGTAATTTCACCATTACGACAGGATATTCCGTGGCCAAGGTTGTAGCCATCAAATATCTGGGGGTATAAAACACGTGGACCTGAACCCGATTTTAACTAAAAGGGGGAAATTCCATTAACCTTTTAATAGTACCAGTGCTTTTGTCGAATCCGAAAGGGATATTTAGCTATCGGAGATAATTGATCAGTGAATAACAATCTCGATTTGATTGGGATGAGTTTCAAATTCTTAAAAAATTTGGCAATAAGGTTTAGTTTTAGGTTCCTGTAAGATTTATGGTTGGAGGATCGTCGCTCAATATATTGTAGAAAAATGTAGTGATAAGCTAACACTATTAAAAAGAATAAAAATGCCTGAAGCAAAATTTAATTTTTTGTTCATATTATTGTAGAAAATAGAATTGTAGAATATATTGTAGAAAAATATGATAAGAAAACACTATTAAAAATGAAAAGGCCTGCTGCAAAATTCAAACTTTTTCGCATTACTCTGAAAAGTGAACTAAGTGTGAAACGCTTTAAAAAAAGTAGTTTAAGTTTGTGAGTAAAATTTAATAATTTTTAATAAATTTAAAAAGTGAACAGGAGGGGACAATGAATTAGTATAATCAAAGTAAATGAATAGCAATCAATTTTTTTTAAAAAAATCACAAATTCTAGATTTTAAAACCTTGACATTTAATAAATGTGTTCAAATGAGATATCACAACTGTGTGTGATTTTTTTTATTCTATTTTTCTCATGAACATTTTGGATAGTACAAAAAATTTTCAAACACAAAACGCCTTTAACTTTTTTTTTTTTTGAAAAAAAAAAGATTGAATTTTTAATAAACACTTTTTTGTTGAATGTTTTATTATTGTACTGATATTAGTATTCTCGTACAATAAGTTGTTTATAAATTCAACCAAGAAATGCGTGGTTATTTTAATTAATGACTCATTATTAACAATGGCAAATGATTTCTGAATTCATTGTATATTTGTTTCAAAAATTTACATTGATTTTTACTTTATAAAGGGTAGAACCAGGCTATTTTTAAAAATTCTACGTGCGAACCGTGATTTTAATTAGATCAAACATCTTCTCTTGAAAAGTACCTACACATCTTTTTTATTGCAGTTGTTATTTCTGCAATGTAAGTTTGACTTAAAATTTGATTCCTTTATAAAGGGTAGATATTTTTGTCTTGGAAAGATATAAAAAGTTTCTAAAAAATATTTGAAAAATAAGATTACGAAACTGGGTTACATGAAGTTACTCCTCAAATACGTTAAAGTTCTGTTTTGAAAACAGTTGTTACTGTATTCTAAATCACATTAAATTACTACATTAAAAGCAGTTTTTCTGTATTATAGTGTTGTCCTAAAAATTCGAAAGGTGAGGATGATTGTTATGATCACGAATTTCAATTGAAAATATCATGTAAGCTAAGAGTGCAAAAACGGAATTTTATGAAAACTGAAAAATGCGCGACTTGGATATTGTATTTATTCCATGATAAATGAAAATGATTAGACGATTGTGTTGATTAATTTGTATTGCCACTTTTTAAATAGGACCTTTCTGTACTATATCATGTTTAGCATTCAATTTGCAATCCTAAAGGAAATTAGACGAACCTTTTTCTCAATTAAAAAAAAAGCATTTTCCGAAGAAAAAAAATTGATTGTTACTTATATATATTTTTATTTGTAACTTTTAGTGTTCTTCAATTGCAAGTTCAGTGACTACAAAAAACATGCCAGTATATTTAAAAACTTTAATACATGAAATAAATTTAACTAATAATTTCTTTAAAGTTCCTATTAATATAGTTGATTAAAGTTATTTATTTAAAATGTGTTTTAATAATACAAAAATAAACTTTTATGACTAATTAATATTTATTTAATCAATAATCTTCGTTTATGGTTATGCCTCTAAAACAAGATTGTATTCTGAGACACACAAAAATACAAATACAAAAATTTGAAAGGATGTTGTAGCTCTAAAAAAATAATAAAAGAAATAAAGAACTTTAAATGCAATATAAATAATATCCAATAATAACTATTTTGAAGAAAAAAAATTTTCATCAAATTATTTCAAGTTTTATAGAAAATAATACCTTTGGAAACCTATTAATAAGGCATTAATAGAAATACAATTTCTAACAAAACGTTATTCAATTTAATTGATCAAAACGGTTGATATTTAAATTCTTTTGCAATCACGTTATGAAAGAAGTTGTGTATTTAATTTAAAATCAAAAGGAATTTTTGATAAATATAAGTTGTAAAACATTCATTACTTTTTATATCAATTTCATCATTATTTTAAAATAATTGGAATTACTCATTGAAATTTTCGGGTAATTTATTGAATTATAAATATCTCAACGTTTTCTTACAAAAATGAAAAAATGCGCTTAAATCATCAAGCGGAAAAAGAAATCGATTTTTTTTTTTCAATGGTCTTTATAAAATTTCTAGTTGAAAATTTCTATCTTTTTCAAAAAAGAAAAAAAAAATCGTTACTAAAATTTTTTTTAATTTAATAAATTTTTTGTTGTGAAACATTTATTGCTTTTTATATCATTTCCATCATTGCTATGATTGATTTGAATTGAATTATTGATTTGAAATTTTAGGGTTATTTATTAAATTATAAATAATTCAACTATTTTTTAAAATATAAAAAACATTTAAATCATCAAGCTGACAGTGAAACAGATTTTTTTTAGTGGGGATTATAAAATTTCTGGTTGAAAATTTCTAAGTTTTTCAAAATAATTCGTTCATAAAAATAATTTTTGAAAACAATTTTCTTTTTGTTTGTTTGTTTGGAATGAAAACTGAATTCATTTGTTTAAGATATGAACTTTGAAAGAAAAAGAAAAAAAATAACTGGTTGTAAAAAAAAGTGTCAATTTCCATATGGAAGTTAAATATTTCAGATTTCTATCCTGACATTATAAAATTCTAGCAAGAACTTGAATAATAAAACTGTGAATAAAATAAAGAAAAATTAAGTTTGTTTACAAAGTTTGTTTTTGTTTAAATTTGTATATAAAAAGACACGCAAAAAAAAAAAAATCGAGCAGAAAATAATATAAATGTCAAGGCATATTTATTTTTAAATTATCTCTTCTTTTTACCACTTGTACCGTGAGCCAAGAGTTAAAAATTTAACAAAACATTAACTCACCACTTCAAAATATAATCCCAGTAACTCCACAGGAAAAGTCACTGAAACACAACAAATCCTTTCGAAAAAATAGGAATATCCTTGACGCTCTGCTCACAACACGGCACGGAGTGGATCATCCTTCTGTATTCCCCTAAAGTATCTTTTGCTAAATGAAGAACTCCCCAAACTCACGACTGGGCCGAAGTAAACACGATTTCTAACTGGGACCGACCGAATGGCTACAAAAAGGGGGCATGTCTTTGCCCTCCCTGCCCCTAGGGCTTATTATTTTTTCTTTTTCTCTTTTTTCGGCATATTCCTCTTGGACTCCCTCCCCGACCCCTTGTTAAAAGGACTCTTTCATCCCCTCTTTTCGTGTTCTTTTTTTCTTTTGTTTGCTTTTTCGTTTCTTTCCTTTTTAGTGCTGTGAGTGTAAACGCATCACAAAAAAAAGGGTGCAATCGTTTGGCTCTTTATCGCCCTAAATCGGAGGAAAAGTAACGAGGGTCACAACCTGTGGCATTCGTCACAAAAGTAATTTTTGGCATGGGTTTTTTTTTCTCGCGCTTTGGGATGGCGAAGACTGATTGAGGAAGTGAGGTCTGGGATATGATTTTAGAAACTCCTGGACAGATATCGCAATATGCATGAAAACATGAGCTGGATTGTAAACAATGTAAATTTCAGAAGCTTTTGCCCAATTTTCCAAGACCATATATTTTTTTTTTATTGCCAGTGATCTGTTTGTTATGCATAAATTTTACAATATGAAAGAAAGCGCGAGATGTAACCAAAGTCAAGCTTTGCTTTTGCCTATAAACAATGCAAATATCATGGGCCATTTGTCTAATTTCTGAAGATGATTTAATTTTAAAAATTGACTGGTTTCCATCATATATGATTGGTACCGGTTTTTTTTTTTTTTGAAAAATGCTATAAAATGTATATATTTTTGAAGGGGAAAAAAATTGAGATTGCACTTATGAAACAAAAACATGCCAATTAAAAACAAAAAAATTTTTAATTTGGATTTTTTTTAAATCCTAAAACGTGGCTGAAAGTAAAATCTTTCTAATTTAGATGTTAATCAAACGATTAGTTCAAATTCTTGCTGATAACTTTAAAATATATTACCTAGTTTCTGAAAATTCGGCTCTATTTCCTTTCTGATTTTAAATATTGGAGTTAACGAATAACATGCTATTTTCGGTTTCTTTTTCTCATTGCGAAGCATTTAAATTAACTGTAAAATCTTTAGAAATAGATAAACTATGCGCGTTTTATAAATTATTGAAAGAAAGCGCATGTAAGAATTGTGAACTATTGAAAGTATACGCATATAAGAACTTATTAATTTTTGAAGGCATGCGTATGTAAGAACTTGTCAATTATGAAAAGCATACACAAGCAAAAAATTGTGAATCATGGAAAGTATTCGCATGTAAAATTTTGTGAATTAGTAAAAGTATACGCGTGTGAGAACTTGTGAATTATTGAATGTATATACATGTAAGAATCTATGAATTATGGAAAATATGCATAGATAAAAAAATGCGAATCACTAAAAGTATTTGCATTCTAGAATTGTGAACTTGAAGGAATACGCATGTAAGACCTTGTGAATTATGAAAAGTATGCGCATGTTAGAAATTGTGAATTGCATAAAAAAATATGCATGTAAGAACTTATAAATCATTGACGCCGTCAAAGTAGTACCGGCACTTAAGAAGAAAAAAAAATTAGAGAATTTCATACAAACTGATAAAAACAGCAAGTTCTGGAGACGCAGTTAAAATTGTGGAATCGAATCAAAAGAAATCTGATCCCAACAAAATTCTGATGAAGAACCATCTACCCATACGAATTAAAACCAGCGTGGGAACCTCTTGCAGGTGCGGTGAAAAAGCAAACAAAAAAAAAGTGAGTTCTACAGACACAGTTAATTGTTGAAGAAGATCCTTAACAGCATCATAATACGGACCAGTGAGCTTAACGGTTGCATGATAGAAATCTGTAACTACGAATTATGCACAGTCAGGTAATCGCTGTCGAGGTAACAATCCCCCATTCTGTGACTCAACAAAACGTGTAATGTGAGAACCTCCGATGATGCATGATCTGATACGGATGGCGTACTTCCGACCGATCAGAAGAATAATTAAAAGTCTCGTCTTTTGAACATGATTCTGGTCACGAGAGACTTCTAAGATTCCCACAAAAAGAAAGAACTTTTTCAGTGTCCTTTTTTTATGGCTTTTCTACATCTGTCAAATCGGAGATATCAATTGTTAGTTTTTGAAGATGTTTTAAACGTCGCCAATGATAGATAATGAACGGTATAGCATTAATTGCAATCTGCAAAAGGAGAAGTTTACCCTTTATTTTTATTTTATCCAATGCGAGCAATAGAAGAGTGAAAATCTCGTGATTGTTAAAAAATTTCTATTCGAAATTTGAGCGAATCAATTCGTTTTATACCACCATGAGTCCACAATACATTTTTTTGAAATTATGCCTGCTTGCCAATAAATTTGATAATTTAAAAATGTCATATGCCAGACGTTTGAAATCTGGCATTTGGTCTTTACATTGAATTTGTTGATTTATATCGAATTTTGAGCGAAATCCATTCACAGTAAGTCCGTCTGTGCGGCTGTTCGAATATATATATTAATACAAACTGAATAGATATAGTTTGTATGCAGATTTAGCATCTAAGACACCTGCCAAATTTAAGTCAAATGCATCAAAGGACGTATCGCTTTGTACTTTAACAAGTCGGTAATCTAGATAACTAAAAAACACAATGATTTTAAATGCATGAAATTTGGTTTGTGATTTTTGTGACTACAATTGCAATTCTGCTTCGAATTTTGACTTCAATCGCTCGGAAAAAAAGAAATCTAAAATAGACATTCGATCTTCTGGTACTTGTGTAATATCCATATTCCAGAAAAAAATCGCCTAAGAACACAATGCGAATGAGCTCTTTCGTAATTATTGATCGCCAATGGCGTATGGTTAATAATATACATTTACAAGTGAAATTTTCGGAGAGACCACTCCCACTGGTTTTCTATACAAAGGAAAAATGTTACTAGTCAAAACTTTGATGATAGTTGATGAATCAACACATTTAATAGTTACTTCAATAAGAGAAACTAGTTTTTAGAATAACGCTTATCAGGCTGCTGATTAATCATTAACCTTGTACTAGGTCGTTATTGCCTATTGTCTGGTTTTAATGCAAACTATTTTCCTAGTCCAATGCAAAGAGAAAGTAGTACAATCATTTTTTTTCAACTTCTAGATGATGAAACATCGCATTTAACCCCTTTTAATCGATGTACGGGTGATGTGTCTGATTTTTACATCGAATAACTGAATGTTGAATGTTTAAATCTGCTATTAAGCAAAAGCATTTAGTAATTTAAAATGCGAAATTCACTTGGAAGCGCTCCAACATGTCTGGCAACATTTGTGTTATAAGTCACTATTACTCTGAATTAAAATCCTTGCAAGGGAAATATTTTTAACGTAAAAACCATTTTTTGTATAAAATATTAAAATTCCTTAATAATCTGAAAGGTTTTTTAATTAAAATCTGAAAGTCAATTCTATCAAACAATTTTTTTAAATCTTCCAATAGCCAACTTTCTCTAAAATTATTAAGATTTGTTATATTAGCCCGATAACTTTTGTTCACAAATGCTGAAACACAAGAAATGTTACATCGACTTCATTTGAGCGATTGACTTAAGCTTAGTATTAAAAATGGTTCAATCACTACTTTTAAACCAATGCAAACCTTTTCTTGCTTAGATTAGATGTGTGAAGAGCCTTAGTGCTTAGCGAATCAGTTGGTGGTAGTTAGTAGCAGAGCATTCAATAAATATCAATCAAAATTATAGAATCATTAATTTTGAACACAAAAATAAAAAAATACAATGAATGAAATGGAAGTATTATCAATTTATTACTTTTCGACTGAGCTGTCATCAGTATTGAGGTATCTGTTCCTAATTGAGATAAATTTAAAAATTCCGGTCACATAGAACGCCGTCGGTTCATATGAGATCATACTCAGCTTCTGAACACACAGAAAACTCTTCATGGGTCCGACCAGATGAATATTTGAGGGTGCCAAGTTCGGGTTATACGTTAGACTTCCATGACTTCCAAGACTTCCTAACCTAATTTTTGAAGTTACCTCTCTTTCGTGCAAAACTGTTTTTGGACCCACGAAAAGTTACCTACACGGTCAAAAGTTTGATTCTGAATACGATATCATATGAGCCGACGGTATTCTATGGAGCAAATAATGCCTTAATAGGAATAATGAGTATTAAGTAAAAAAATATTGAATTTGTAATACTTTCATTTCGGTTTCATGTTGTTATTCATTGCATTTTTTATTATTGCATTCAAAATTATAATTTTTATAATTAATAATTATGTGCCTCATTAATTAATACTCTAGTAATCAGCTTGCAAAATTCGGTTAAGTTGTTTAGGAGGGACATACATACATTGCCACAATAACTTTTATTTATATTTAGATAGAGATTATTTATATTTTGAAATAAAAATAAGCATCATAAATAAGCTATGCCATCTAATTAAAAGTTTAAGTATATTTTTTACATAAGCATAAGTATAAATCAAAACGGCAAAATTTTCCTGAGCTCGGAGAAAGGTGTTTAGAATCATGCTTTTCAATCTGTTTGGTTTGTTGCGTCTGACCCACTACTTAGGAACTTACTGCATATTTGACCAACATAAATGTTAATCTTTGGTAGGATCAAGCTTGAAAGTTTTTCAAAATCCTCTTGAATCACTCTGTAAGCAACGTAGAATATGGTATCTAAACCAAGTTACACCTCAAAGGCAGACTTTTCTAATTATTTATTACACATCCTTTTAAAGTGAAATTCCATACAGATACAGTTTCAAATTTTAGGATATTAAAATTCTGATATCAGCATCTGAAAAGAGATGCCAGCTGAGATGTCGTCCTCATGTCATCCTGAGGTCCGTCCCAAAATAGTCCAAGTGTTGCTTTAAAACGGGACTTTAATATAATTAAACTAAACTAATTTTAAGTCTCAAGGGCATAAATGGAAAAAACAACCATTATCGTAACTAATTGTTACAATAATTTTCAATTCTAGAAATAATAAAATCTAAACCATTTAATACTTACAGTATGGATATTTATGCCCCGTTTTAAGTACGTTATAAAACAGTGCTTATGTAAAACGTGGCAGAATTATGAAAATATCAAAGACGAGAATCGTAGGTTAACATCAAAGTAAAGGAAATAAATCCATTCAATTGTCTGACTGGCAATTCAGTAGCTGCAAAACAGAAGAGGTCAATGTTTCCTCAATTTAACTTAACAAGATCGAATAAGGATCTGTGATAATATTATGCAATATGGTAATTTTTATGTTCGTTCTATCTCAAAAGAACACTTTAGATTTGTCGAATAATATTTTTCCATCCTTTTCTTTTATTGTCTTACACATTGCTTTTAATCCTTAAGTCATGGAGACAAATAGGTAATCGAAATATTTTCATCTTTGTTGGAAACCCATCAGTCGTCATGTTTTTCGCAATGAGGTCATTAATAAAAATGAAATTAACGACTTTTTGACAGAAAATATTCAGTAACTATCATTTATAATTCCACTCTACAATCATTTTTCACAACTTTACCAGAAACTATCACTAGGCATGAAGGATCCTAATGTCAATACGATAGGATTCGTCAGTTAAATAAATGGAAGTAAAATATAGAGAGATTCACCGAAAACTGTAACATATTTAGAGGCATCTTTATCAAAATCT
>JAPMOR010110011.1:58438-95468 GCA_026543865.1 Argiope aurantia
ATATATTGTTGAATAATGAATAATATGATATATTGTTGAATAATGAATAATATGATAAATATCACACAATATTCACAACATTGAGCTATACGTCTGAATACTGAATAATATAATATTGCATAATATCGTACAATATCGTGTAATAAGCTGTGATACCTCAGAGCAACATTTAAAAAAAAAAAAAGGTTCGATATTATGAGGAGGGAATGGGAGGTGAGACCCTTTTCTTCTAATAACTTGTTGATACAGCTGACGTTGTGCATGATGAAAATGTTTTTACGCATTTTATCAATAAACAGTTAATTATTTAACTATTTATTGATTAATTATCATGAAATATTCACGACCCTCCCTTACGCTCCAGTATTTATAATCAAAATTTGAATGAAATATATCTATCTCCGCAAAGCATAAAAGAGAATGCATATATTAACACTCTACAGGCCAGACTGCTCGATCTAGAGTTTCGAATTTGGCATCAAATACATTTTGATGAGCGAGAATATGCAATTCGGAGAAATTAAAAAAGTTAATTACAATTAAGTGGGATTTTGATACCCTTTCACGATAATTTCTTAAAAATATTACAGTTCAAAAAATAATTTTTACATCGTCTTAAAATTCAGATTTTTTTTTAATGTTACCGATTTAACAGCCTTGCTATTTTTTTCTGAATTTTGACAATTTTTAAAAAAAATTCGCTTAATTTTCATTATTTTAATAAAATTTAAACCCTGTTCATCGTTCAGATATTTAATTAAGGGATTTTTTTTTATTCCATTGCTGAAAGCGAAGGGAAAACAAATCAGCACAATTTGCATGAAAAGTGAGAAAATAAAGTCAGAATACGGTAAAAATTAACATGCAATTTTTTTCATAGGAACAATGGGGCCCATCTCTTATTAGTGTCATATATGTTCTTTTCGAAGAAACATTGGGATCCATTTCATAAAAATGTGGTAATGTTCTTCGAAGAGAGGGTAGAAAACCTGGCACAAAGCTATTACAAATATCAGAATCTTCATGGCAAAAAGTAACCATTTTGTGCTTACATTTTGGTAATAAATTCATTTTGCAGTCTACTCTCTTTTTTTTTCTTTTTTTTTTTTCGTTTCTTTCTTTTTATCGGAATTTGAAGTAAAAGCAGTTCTAATATATTCTATTTCTAATGGATATCAGTAAATTAATTTTTTCCCCTGAAAATTTAAGTTATGCGACTATGTTCGGGTTGAATTTTTTGATAAATGTTCGATTAATATATTTTTTTAATATTTCTGTAAAAAAGATTTTAAAAAAACATCAATGAAACCAAAATATCCCGTTTAATGCCAAAAGTTTATTTTATCATGTGAGAACATGATGTTTTAGCTATGGGGTTTTGAAGCTCGAAATCGCGTAGGCAATGGATAAAGCATAAATGGCAATTTTCCTCATCATCTTTTAATCGCATATATTTTTTTTATCTGCTTTTACCAGTATTGCATTATTATTATGTATGCTTCTTTGAAAGTAGATGCGTTTTTAAAAGGTTGACCTGCCTTTACCAGTATTGCTTTATTATTACGTATGCTTTTTTTGATACCAGATGCGTTTTTAAAAGGTTTACGTAGAACTATGACATCATAGCTGTTATTTCATCTCAAAATCGGTCGAGCTCCAAAACTTTGTTTGCAAACTAGAAAAATTGAAAATAAAAGTTTAAAAAAAATTTATTTATATTGTTGCGAAATTTTCGGGGTTCGTTTGGATAGTGGAAGTTATATGGTGTGGAGAACGCTCAATCAGCAGGCGGCAGTAGAATATAAACAACGACGTTTATTTACACGAAGACACACAGGACAGCACAAAGACGACAACTATATACAGCACAGAGAAGACAATTATCTTCAGCCGCGAGACGTGTAAACAACAGCATACAACAAAACTTTACTGCAGACAGTAGCGCACAGCTCAGTTCAGCACTAGCTTGACTCCGTCGCTGCTCTGCTAACCCCTGGAAGACCAGTTCTTCACAGTCGATACCGACTACTCTGCTCTGTCGCTTCCGACTACTACTCCGCTCCGTCGATTACGACTACTCCGCTCTGTCGATTCCGACTGCGTATACTCTTCTTCGACCACTCACTGACTGTCAGCACAGACTGGCTCCTTTTATAGGTCTCAGGTGGCGGGGCTAGAAGCCTCTCAACCAATCAGGAACGTTTGAGGCGTATCTCGGTTCCTACTGGACGGATCGGGAAAATTCTCAATGTTTCGAATATAATCTATTTTGGCGACAAATTCGTCGCCAAGTCGCCAAATAGTCTCCAAGTTCGTCGCCAAGCTCTGGGACCTCCGACGCGACGCCCGGACTCTGTCCAACTCCGATGACTTTAAAACAGGCTTTCTGATGATGGAACCAACTATGCTGGGAAGCCGAATTGCAGGTTTGTAACAATATTATATAATACCTATATATATAGAGAGAGGGGGGGGGGAGATAGAAACCGATAGAGGTCTCGTAGTTGTTTCAAACCGGTTTAAACTGGTTAATGACTTAAATTAATTGACAAATAATGATAAAAAATAATGTTCTCACATGATTACTTCAAATTTGCGATCGCAGATTACATTTTCATTTTTATTTTTTCACTCATTTTTTTTAATTGTAAAAAGTTTTTTTTGGAGGGGGGGGGGGGGGGGGGGATAAAAAGAGATATGAAGCAAAAATCTTCTAGTTTAGAGGTTTATCATATAATTTGCTTAAAAGTTTGCTAATAGTTTAGGAAATATATTTTATAGTTCCTGAGCTGAAAATTAAGCTATATTTCTACCCATTTTTTAAATATTGGGGTACGATTGATAAATAACATAAAAATTTATGAAACTTTGAAACAATTATAAAATATTTTTAAATGAATAGATAACTTATTCTCTAATTCAAGAACTGCGGAATATATTGAGAAATTATTATACCAAATTTAAACAAAAAATATGCATTAGAATTTAATTTATGAGATTTTTCGTAAGAAAATTCTATCAAAGATTAGAGATTGAGAAAATAGCATTAAAACGTGTTTAAATGCAAATAAGAGAATCAGTGTAATTTCTGGAAAAAATATATTTAGAAGAAAAATTCTGAATGCTTTATAAAGAAATCTGTTCAAAAATTAAAAATATTAAATAATAATCGTAATTTCTGAAAAAAAAAACACCGACTTTTTAACGGAGATACCTGCCTTAAAGTGCAATAATTGACTCTGGAGAAACGTAAGGGGAATATATAATATATAAGGGGAAATATTAGGGGAAACGAAAGTAACACTTTTCCAATGCACATTCGTAATCTTATTAACCTCTTCGTCGTCCGTAACGTGTCTAGCGCTTTTGAGTGAAAATTCTGCAGGGCTGGTCGTAACGCGCTTTATGCGTTCTTCTACATTTTAAAACTTTTAAACATTTAAAACGCTCTCTAAAGGTTTATTTGTTTGAGTTTTTATTTTTGTTTGTTCTAATGCAACGAAAAGCAGAGAAAAAACAATTTTTCGGGGACAGGAGAAGATGGCGAAAGGGTTAATAGCTCAAGATTAATTCGGCATTCTGTCAAATCATTTATCTGCATAAACAGGAAATTAATCAGGAAATTTTGAACTTTGGAGTGATGGTAGGTTAAAATTAATTCTTTTAGGTTAATTCTTAAATTGAGTGACAGTAAATTGTTTGATATAAAATTATAGAAAGTAAAAGTTAATTATTCGATATAAAATTAATGTTTGTCGAAATAAATTTTTGAAAATAAAATTAATAAAGAACTGAAAATTTATTTTTTAGGGCATAAAAACGCATAAAACTTTTTGCAGTTCAGGTATCTGTAAAAATCCATTCCATATCCAGAATTCCTTTACGATTCCGAATAACGGCTTCATTTCCAATGAATGCATGCACAACTTCGACAGATTGAAGGGACTTGAGAGGAACTTCCCTTTTTCAGATATTGCATAGATTAATTATGAAAGAAATGGAAATACCCTACTTTATATTCGTTCATGCTGAATTGAGAACTTTGTGGAAAATCCCAGGATTTGTCGTTTGAGAGGGGTAAATGAATTCTTTCCTAAGCTGCAAAATCGGCGAGTACTTTATATGAATCATCGGTCTTTACCTTATTTAGAATCGAGTAGAAAATTATTGGATTTCCTGAAATTTTCATATGGTTTCTTTTCCGTATCTGAAAAAGTTATTAAAAGCGCTTTTTTTTTAAAAGTTTGTGTTAAAATTTTAAGCAATAATTTTAAATGGATTTCAATGTAATTTTTAATAATTTGTCTTATATTTCTTTTCAGCTTTGATGCTCCAATAAAAATTTCGAAGGATATAAGGTTGAAGAAGAGATTTACATCCTTGTAGCAAAAAAGAAGAAAGCTTTTAAAAGTTACATTTGAGAACACATTTTCAGAAATATAGAGTGCTTTAAAGATCCGGCAATTATGTATCTACTCAATTCATTTTACATAACTTTATCAAAAAAATCAATATCAATACAAACTGTACATTAATGGCTAGCATAATGCAAAAATAAATTTTTGAATTTATTTTGCTCTTTATTAAAAAATAATATAATTCTGTGAAACGAGAAACTTAGAGAGAACAAAAAATTAAAAAAGAGTCAAAATTTAGAGTTTTAGCTTTAGAAATAAAATCTTATGGAAATTATTCATCGCCATATTATGCAGAATAATATTGTTACGAATATGTAATATTGTTTCCCAGCGCAGTTAGTTCCATCATAAGAAAAACAATTTTACAAACAGCTCTATTGGATGATAATCGGATGCCGGATCAATAATCTCGGTCTTAGAAACAAACTTAGCGACCATTTGATGACTTAATGAAGAATTTGGCGTCTTTGGAGAAAAAAAATGGATGATACTGGAATCTTCAAGAATTTTGGCGATAGAATCAATAGGAGGCGAATTATGTTGATCGTTCCAGAAAATTCTGCGCACTTCTCCGGAAACTATAAAAGGCCGCTATCTAAGCCGAAGGCAGTCGTATAGTTAGAGTTGAGTCAGCAATGAATTAGTTGTATCGATCAAGCGGAACGCAAGTACCGAGTGGAGATCAAGCGATTATTGAATTGAAAATTGAGCTGTCCGCTGAGTCTTGGAGTCAGATATTGAAGCAGCATTGAGTTATATAAGGAGTAGCCAGTCATATGATAGTGAGTCGGCAGCTGAGTGCAGCTAAAGAGGTGACACAATGGAGAATTGTAGGCGTCTGGAGAAACTTGTATAGCTACCTGAAGTCCCTCTTCCTGCCCTATATGGCCCTTTGTTAGCTGTTATGATTGTTTACTACTGAATACTACTTGTGGATCGCTGTTCGTTGTAAGTGACGCTGCGTATTGCTTGTCTACGTCTCAGCTTGTTTTATTGTCTGTGTATTCATATTTTCTTGTTAATAAACGTCATTATTTGCCATTGGGGGCCTACTGATTGCGTCACAATACACCCATTACCATGTTACTGGGATGAAACCGTGTCCCGACCTCTCTCCAAATCAACTGGCGTTCGGAATCGCTTGTAACATCACGTAAAGAGACCGACCGTTTCGGTGGTCCTGGAGTTGCCGTCTGGGGAGGCATTATGATGAACGGGCGGACTGAGCTCCACGTTTTCAACAGAGGTTCTGTAACTGGAGATTGCTATTGTCAGGAGGTGATCCTTCCCCATGTGCGTTTGTTCCGAGGTGCCATTGGATAAGACTTCGTTTTTATGGATGACAATGCACGGCCATACAGGACTCATGTTGTTGAGGAACTCCTGGAAAGTAAAGATATCACTCGAATGGATTGGCCGACGTGCTCTCCTGATTTAAATGGGATAGAACATGTGTGGGAAGCTTTGGGGAGACGCCTTGCGGTACGATTACATCCTCCTGGGAACATCCGACAACTTAAACAGATGCTGATTGAGGAATGGGCACTCTTACCTCAAGAACTGTTGGACAATCTGGTGCTGAGTATGGGGAGACGGTGCAAAGCAACCATTGCAGTAAGGGGAGGGCATATCCCATACTAAGGAACATCTACTTGCTGTTCTTCCTCTTGGACAGACAATCATTTGTAACGATACTATGAGTTCAATAAAGCCTTTTTTTGTTTGATTCCATACTGTATGCATTGTATTCATTTCTGCGCAACTATGCTTCCGTCATTCTTTCAGAACAAAATGCTGTATCTCATTTCTGAATTTCATGTCTCTCAGATGATTTCTCGTGAAGTTATGGCAAAAAACATACCTGTTGCTTAAGTTTTGCACACCAGTGTACATAAACAGAAGATATCAAATAAAAAAACAGAGGGAGTAGTTTCCCAAAACTTTCGCGCGTAATCTAATAAATTTGTCATGCCAGAACACGCCTTGCATGGCATTGATGTACTAGAGTTACGAAATATCGACTTTTGGCATAAATTTAGCATTTTTACTGAATGCATCGCATCTTTTTGACGAGTTTTTCGGCGATTAATCCCTGATGTGAGTTAACGCTATCGAAAACTTGAATTTATATTTTAGACACGAATTTCTTAAACAATTGAAACAGAAATTGGACCTAAAACTGCACTTGTAGTCACAAAATGCTATACCATATTAGATACATTAAAGCCATTGCTCTTTCGAATTATCGCTTTTACATGTCTCTGAAAGTACAAGTCGACAGACAGTCAGCCAATGATGGGATTTGGCTCAAAATTTGACAGGCGTTTACATTATATATGTTCATTCTGTGTAGCAAATTTTATTTATCTAGCTTTATTCTTTTTTAATTATCGTGATAATTTATACCCGAACAGCCGGACATTCGGACTTCCTTAGAACATATTTCTCTCAAAATTTGACAGAAATCTGGAAATATGATGTCAAGACTGTATACCAAATTTCAACAGTCTACCTCAAAGCATTTTTGAGTTATCTTGGTCACAAACAGAGAAACGGACGTTTTCTCAAAACGTGTTTCTCGAACTCAGGGAGGTTTAAAACAGAGATTCAACAAAATCTTGAGTACGAATTTGACGATTGTTATACTTTCTTTATAAAATGTATTCAAGTAGTAAAAAACATGCACAAATAAGAATAAATGCAAAATAAGCCATATAGTACTTAGGTAGTCCAAATGATAATACGCCTGTTGATTTCTTTTATTTCTCTTACATTCTAATTTATTCAATATTTTAATATTTATGAGCAGTTAAAAGGCATTGGCATTAACCTATGACAAAAAAGGGTTTTAATTCGGAAGAATTAACTAAAAAAATGTATGAAAAATGTATGACTGAAAGATATCATTTCCTTCTCATCACGTATTTTTATAACGTAGGCCAATCACCGAAGTAGCTCCGTCATAAATAAATCATTTACCTCAGATTTATTTCCTCAGAGAACTGAACCAAAAAGAAAATCCACAGGTGCCCCCAAACTAATGCGCCAGATCAAAACTTTTGCAAAATTACATAAAGAAAAAAAGAAATCTCCACTGAAAACAATACTGAAAATAACATTCTTTCGAGTCTGAACTAAAAAAGGCCGTGGACGTCAAACCTGAGGTCGAATAGTGGGGTAAAAAAGCAACAAAACGCATAAAAAATGGCAGCTCACAGCTGTGCGAAGTTAAGACGAGTGACCATAGATGGAAATGGCGACGAGTTAGCTTGAAAAATGAGGATGACGTTTCAAAGATGTGAGGCATTCGTCTCTCGTTGAGATCTGTCGACGTTTCCTAAGAGATCGTGCATCCTGTAGGGTTGAGATTGGCATTTTTTATTCCGTCCCGCTGACACGCGTTTTATCATCTGTTACGGCCAAAAATCGACTAGAAAGAGTTCCGTTGTTGCAAAACAGTCCTCTCGGTTTTGGAGGCCAGGAACACATTTTTCCTTTTTCTTTCTTCGCGGTGGATTTTTGGGCGGTTAAAGTTTGTTTTAAGAGAGTTTCATGCTAATTTAGATTTCCTGTTTGAGCAAGATCTTAAAGTAAAAACTACAAAAAATTGTGTCATAATGTTTGTTCAGGGATACCCCCCCCCCGAACGGAAGACTTGACTCAGCTGTAGAAAAAAAAAATGGAGATAAAATATGTAAACATGTGGGAGTTCGGAAAAAAATATCAAATGCTAATTCAAGACTTCCTACTAAAGAGTAGATATTTACGAAGCAAAAAATGGCAACCATCTAATGTTTTAAACATGATTGATACTTTAACTGTGTCAAACGTACACATCTGGCATAAATTAAGACATTAATTTTTTATTCATTTTAAAATATGTGTTTTATAAATTTACATTATAAAATGCAGTAATTCAGAAGGATGGGGATATCAATTGATTTTCTTTGCACGGAAGCTCTGCAAGAAAGTTAAATTTGGTTCAAATCTATTTATGTTCAGATTTGAAATAAGACGGAAACTTTTATAGAAGGATTATCCTAGTTTTGATCGTTGATAGCTACTTCTAAGTATCCAACCACTCTCCCAAGTTTCTGTAGCCTGCCAAAAATAAAGAAAGTTCGAATCATCGATCAAATGTCTCAAAATTCATAATCATACCTAGCTTTCGACTCAAATATATTTTAGAAATTACTCTAACCAAGATTATAACATAAAATTAATATAGAAAACTTACTCAATTTCTCCAATGAAACCTAATGAATTGATTGCCAGTGACCTTGAACCAGAGAGGGAGGGCTATACCTTAATGTTAGTCCTCATCAAGTCCTCATAATATTTATATTGGCTCTAACAATTTTCATACTAAGTTTTAACTTTGCCTATTCTCAAAGATTACAAGTCTTTTATATTCGTTGACAAACTTCTTTAAATGGGAGAAATAAACATTCTCCAGCGAACAAAACAGATATTTCATATATCTTCTGGCAGTAAAACTCTGTTAAACTTTTTTTTTTTACTGATAAAGATAGCTAAATTATATAGTGTCAATTTAAAAAAAAAGCAACTGTGAGGAATTTATAATGAAATGATAAAAAGATGACAGAAGATTAATTTGTACTTTATTATATTATAAAGCACATGAATGCCTGTTGAACGCATGAAATCTGAATGAATAATGGCCTATTGGGGTAAATTATGATGTGGACAGATTTAGTTCAAAATTTAATTCTGTACCTTAGATTTCGATTTAAAGATCACATACCGAAATATGATAATATTTATCACCGCTTTTTTAACGCTCTCGCTTTTACATATGTAAGAGTAGACAAAGCGATGCATAATCAAATCGTTAAATGATTTACTTCAAAGCTTGATATTAAATTTAGATTTTGATCTGAAGATCAAATTCTGAAATACAGCAGTTTAGATCATTGATTTTTTTTAAAGATATTGCTTCGGCACACTCATGCAGTAAGCAAAGTGATATATAGTCAATTTGTCAACAGATATAGTTCAAACTTTGATAATGAACCTTAAATTTCGATCTAAAAACCACAATGAAATACAGCAATTTGGATCTGTATCTTCTTTTTAAAGCTAATGCTTTTAAGTACGCAATAGTAAACAATGTGATATATAGTCAGCAGATTTAGATCAAAATTCGATATTGAATCTTACATTTCGATCTAAAGATCACCTACTGAAATACTGCAATTTAGATCATTGCTTTTTAAAAAACTGTCCTTTTTATATATGTAAGAGTAGAGAAAGCGATATATAGTCAATTCGTTAACAGATTTAGTCCAAAATTTGACACATATCAATACCTCTAGTAATGAAATACCAGATTACATATATCTCTTTTGCCCTTTACGTGGTTGAGCTATCATAATCATCAGTTTATAGACAGATTTCCTTATTCATCTTATTTTACTGATTTTGCCCAACATTCGATTGCTTTTAATAAATATTGCAATCGTCAATCAAAAATATTGAATTTAAATTCAGTGTTCAACAACCATCAAAAATTCATTTCGACAATTTCTAAGAATTTATTAGAAAGCATTTAACCTATATACAAAAAAAAAGTCTTAGCTTTGCTTCTTTTTTATAAAATTCCGTCAAATAGAATCGACTGTCATCTAAAGCTGCGCCAATAATCGAGCGAAGTAATCACGAGGACTCGCTGAAAAACAAGCTTTCAAATCTGAAACGACAATGGCAGAGCCAAAAAATGCGAAGAGGAACTCCTCTTGACTTTAAAAAAAGAATCTTTTACTTTCGGTGGCATATGACAATAACACCAGGACAGGGACATTTATAGATATATATGCCAACAAGTATTCAAGCAAAGATGAGAAACGCATGGAAAAACACAAAGCAAAAATTCCACCCAACTCGTTGGTGGCATGTTTCTGCGCGTTGTCCAGATTTTTATCGCATCTGACGGCATTGTGTTCCGTAATCAATTACTGCGTGATTTCAGTTCGACATGTCACTTTTCGACGGCCTCCGTTCTCTGGCTGAGATTTCTGTGACACTTGTCACCAAGGCGGATGTGGAAGTTTGTCGGGAAACAGGAAACCTGTTCAATGCGATGTGTCTAATATGTCAACGGGAAACTTAATGAGATATTTATAACTAAACTAATGAAAGGTCCCGATGGACTCTGCGAGTCAGATTGTCGTAGATGGGGAAGTTGAAAGTTATGCCGCTATTAAGCTGAAATGAGAGAGAAACAATAAATGATAAATATTTTGTTTTTACTGTGCTACTATCGCATTATTTAAAAAAAAATCTTAGGAAATATCGTTTAAAATATTGTTTATTTAGTTAAATAAAAAGCACACTGCAAAAAGATCAATTACAGTTTTAATTAAATAGAAAATAAAAATCAATAAAATGAAGTATTAGGAAATTGCCAATAAGGAATTTAAAAATATTAAGAATTTAAAAATATATTAAGAATTTAAAATTGCAAACATTTTATTTTAAAAACATTGAAGTATACGTAATGGTATTTAAATAATTCAAACGACTTTGATATTAATTCGCCAATATAATTTTTTTCTGATTTCTTAAATTTTTCATTGACTTAATGCTAAAATATCATCTAAAATTTGATTTTATTTAAATTAATGTGAAATTTGATCATTTAAATGAAAGAGATATATTATGTATTTTGAGGTTTGTAATAGAACGTGTATTTTTGCGATTTATAGTAGAACTTATTTGAAAATAAATATGTATTTTGAATTTTATAGTAACAGCGTATTTTATTCAATATATTTGATTTAATTCATCATAGAATTTTATCAATGAATTAATTGCTATCTATTTTATCTAGTTTTATCAGTGCCTAGTTTAAAATAGTAGAAATTGTCTAATTTGAATTTTATAGTGATAGAATCCTATTGTAATTAATGTGTTCTATATAGTTTGTGTTAAAACTGATTATTTATTAAAATTGTTGATATTTTAAAACTACAATCCTTAATATTTTACTTATAAATCTACTTATCATTTATTTATGAATTATGTATATACTATTATTAAAACAGTAAATATTTAAACGAATCTTTAGCTGCAATTTTTAATCTAAGAATTTGTTTTCTGTATGTATTTTTTGTAGGCTTTGTTTTTTTTAAAAATAAATTCTTGGCTGAATCGAAATTTTAATGTAGGCTACTCATCTTCAAATTATTTAAATGCAAACGTATTAAAAACCCAAATATCTACAAAAAAAATTTGAAAATTCTATGACATTTATATAATCTTCTAATTAAATTTTATAAGCTCATTCTCATGTAAATTTTTGCCTGCTAATGATCCGGGCAGTTTAACAAAATGAATAAAGTTGTCAATTCAATCAATTACATTCTTGCTGATTTTACAAAAAATTAGCCTGCAAGAAAATTCTATCCGAGAATTCAAATTCGGGTTACGAACATTCTTAAGTCAATAAGATGAAGATGTATCCTTATAGATTTTTGAAACATTATTAATTAAGGAAATAAATAAGGGCGAATTCAGTTTGTGGTTGTTCTAGAATTTTTATTTTTATAACAGAAAATCTTAAATGAGATCATAGTAATATGGATATATTTTATTCCTAAAACAAAGTGATATATTTTTAATGTTGCCTTTAATATTTTTCTTAAAGAGGATTCAACTATATTGGCCGTTTTATAGTTATTATATATTTTGCTTAGAAACGTTCGAGTTTCGGGGATGCCTTTTTTAGAGAAACAATTTAAAATTATGGTATTCGACGTTTATCTGAAAATCTATCGCTTCTGAGAAATAAAATATTCCAATCACAGATAGAGCATAACCACTCAACTAAACTCAACCCAATTTCCAATTTCCTTTTTTTTTTCTTTTTTTTTCCCTCCCACTTTTCTTTTTCAGTAAGTAATACGGGAAAATATAGGCATAAATATGATGCCTTTAATAAATAAATTTGAAAAAAGATTTTTGGAATTTTATTTAAATGTTTAGTCAACAATAAATGGCAAAAGCTGTTAAATAAAAATATTATTAAAGAAAAAAAAAAGATTTTTTTTCTTTTCCTTTTTTAGTTTAGTATGTCGTTCGATTTCTTTTTGTTGTTCTAATCATTTTTAGGTATTTATATAAAAGTAACTAAATTATATAACTAAAAAAGAATTAAAAAGACAGGAAATATAAAAAAATTACATGGCCAACTAAATGCAAGTTTTTGAATCATAAAATCATTTAAAATAACGAGCATGTCATTTTGGTAACAAAAGGCATTTTAAATATAGAAGTAATTCTGGAAAAAGTTTCTCAATTTAGCAGCTTCCATTCGTTTTATACTTTTTAATAACTATATCTGTTTCAAAAGTATAAATAATATATCAAATAATTCCGTTCGCCTTTATAATGTCAAACATACAGTGTTACCAATTTGCAACATAATTAACAAAACAATTATTCATCTTTTAATCATTTTTATTCCATTCAAGTGTCCCGTTCTCTAATTTTTTTTAACAAGTATATTTTAATTGTCATTCTGGAAAAAATAAAACGAAACAATTATAAATACAGAAAAATAAACACTACTATTTAGAAAAACTTCTGCGATTGATGCTAAATTAAATTTAAATAAAAAAAATAATTTGTGTATATGCTATATTTCACAATATCGCCTGCTATTGATGCTGAATTAAATTTTAAAAAAATCAAGATAATTATGGATAATGATGATTAAAACTTACATTAATCTCTTAACTGTTTTGCCAGAATGCCAGACGGGCATCTATTTATCAAATTTTGAGAGTTGTAAGCAAAAAATAAACCATTCATAACGATTATAATTCAATATTAAAATTACTTCGAATAAATAGATAAGTCAAGTATTCAATGGATTTCCATTTGAATCAAAATAAGAAAATATTCCTGAAATAGATGATGTCATCTTATCAGTTAGTAAAGAAAAGAAAACAGTTAAATGGTTAATAGATTCTATAATCTTCAGTTCGTGAATTCTCATTACTCCTTTCTTAGCTCTCATGTTTATTTTTATTTAGGAATGCCTAAAAAGACAATGCATCCAAATACTTTTAGATGTCCCATCGATGGTCTTTTCCCATAACAAAGCCCATAAGGAGTTTTTTTTTAAATTTTTTTCTCATGGCAAACAAGGGGTCAAGGTGGTCTGGTGCTAAGGTGTTGGGACCGGAGGGCTCAAAGTTCGATTCCCTATTCCACCAAAGATTCGTCGTATAAGTGGATCTGATGCACATTAAATCCATCGGGGCCAAACATCCTTACACTGGTGTGGTGCGGAAGTTTAGGAAAAGGGTGCCCGCTGAGATGCCGTCCTCGTCAACAGAATCGAAATCAAGAGATCCGTCCCAAAACAGCCCTAATGTTGCTTTAAAACTGAACGTTAATATAACTAAACTTCAAGGCAAACACGATTCTAAGTGTACGTAAAACATAATAAAGCTTCATCCCAAAATGACTATTTAGGGCGCAAAACAAAGTATTAACACTATCTAAGGCAGTATAATTGTATTTCTCATTAACTCCATTTTGCTCCAGAGTGTAAATATTTGTTCTTTCCCATCTTATACCCTGCTCGTCTATGTATTTACTAAATTTCTCGTGTATGGATTCCATTTCGTCATCAATTCTGACTTTTAGAATTTGAAGGTTCAAATACTTTTTGTGCTCGTTTTTGATATCTACTAAATAAATTAAACACTTCAGCCTTTTCTTTCATCTCATAAACTCTCGCTTTAAGTGAAAAATCGTCTTTTATAATTTAAATGCACTTATGTGCTCTAAATGCAGACTGAAGAGGACTACATACATCCATATGCATCATTTCTAATGAACTTTTAGACCCAATTTGATTAGTAGTTTTGTGGGATGTTGTTCTTGTCTTGGCTATCTGACATTCAAACTTTACATGCTTTAATTTTGGTAAACCCCTGACACTATTAACCTCATATTTAAAATTAATTAAGGCAAAACCTTTCAGGCCAAATTTTTACGTTACCACTTTTAGCTAGAATTACGTTATTAAAATTTCCCCAGCTTTTGTATAAATTTTAGAAGAATATTTTGGATTACAAAAACAAAGCCCATTTGATTCTTGAACACAAAATAATTCCCCCCCCCCATATTTAGAGTATACATAAAATCACCCATTTGATCAAGCATATACTTCCCCACTTTTATGAAATATTAGACCAAACTTTAAATTTATTTTGATACGAAAATGGATACATAATATTATTTAAAATTATTTCCCTTTTCTACTCTTTTAAATTAAAATAAATTTTAATTTTTCCTTTGCCTAAAACAAGACTTTCTCCAACAGTTAGACATTAGCATTTGACGCTAACATATAAGCCATAAATAAACATTTATTATTATAAAAATGAGCTGATGTCACTGTATCGAAAACTCATGATAAATCAGCACCGTTACCATAATTTTTATATTATCTTTACCTACATAATAATTAACATTTCTTTCATTAGTTAGCTTACAGTCATTATTAAAATGACCGAATTTTTTTTACACCTGTAACAAGGGCCAATTCGTTTCACATTTTTAAATTTTCTTTCATTAGCACTTTTAAAATTAGCATTTATCTTTTCACTAGATTTAGTTTTATTGTGTTATAAGTATTTACACATTTATCTACTTTATCTAAATCATTATTTAATTGTTTTCATCTACTTTCTTCCAATAACAATTCATCTAATTATCAAATTTAAAGTTGTCATCATCCTACCTGTAAATTAACTGCACAATACTGTTGAACTTCAATGGAGGATGTCATATCAGTTAGAATGATTGATGAAGTCCATCTGGTTCTTTACATGCATCCTTCAGCTGTAACGTAATGTCACGAAACTTGGCAGCAAAAATTCCGATTTCCTCGCTGCGAGTATACCTGGAACTCAGCCAGTAGAGATGGTATTCTCACTCGAGTCGTAGGTTCGAAGCGAGTCTTCAGTTTAATCCAGGCTTGCTTTCCATCATCGGTGTCAACTATCACTTTTCGATACTCTTTAAATATGGACAAATACAACGTTGAGTAGGCTCGATCTTTTCTAAGAATATGGTCGCTGATGTCTATGTCAATAACCTTGTCAGAAAGCGGTGCATCCGTTCCCAGTATAAATTTCCAGCAACCTTTTGCCACGAATAAAACTTTTAAATATTCACTATGATAACTGGATATGTTTAACATATCAATAGCAATCATATCCATCATAATTGTCAGGAAAATTCCAAGTCGAGCAAGCTATTGACGACAATTTAATAGCATAAAAAAAGTCCTTGCACAGATAAAAGTATCTTAAAATCAAAACTGTAATCAGTATTCTATCTCAGAACTTTTGGGGATCGCAGTTCTATACAAATAATCAATGTCTCTTAGAGAAAGTTCCATGCACTAGTTGGTCTCATCATAAACACACACATTTCTCTGCGGTCAAAACCATATTGGGCCATGGTTGATGTATGAGGCAAAAATGGACGAGTCTTTAACAAAAACATTTATTCTGCAGCAGGTTGATCCAAGTCATATAAAAAGACTTTAAAGAAAGAAAGAAAAAAAATACAAATCACAACTCTCCCAGCCATACATCAGAATTCAAACACATAACACACAAATTAAAATACATTTACACAAACTAAATGAAGAGTAACAGTGAAATAAAAATAGGTACGCAATTGTCACAGTGAGCAGTGAATTCCTATAAGATATGTTAGAATATACAAAATCGTTTGCGATTATGTTGAATTGATTTTTTTAAAATAAAGATAATTATGGATATGCTACAGTTTATAAAGTCATCTGTGATTGATGCGAAATTAAATTTAAAAATAACAAAAATAATTATGGATATACTCCAACTTACAAAATAGTCAGCCCATTAAATACATTGATGCTGAATTAAATTTAACGAAAACAAAGATAATTATGGCTATGCCACAATTTACAAAACCGTCTGCGATTGACCCTGAATTAGATTTAAAGAAAACAAAGACATTGATACATATAGAAATGGAACACATTCAGTCCTTAGGTCCATTAGCAGATGAGAACTTCGAAGTAAAAAAATAATCTGGGTTTAAATTGCTTAAATATTGAAATGTATTGTGAAAATCATTGTTTCTTGAGAATTGATTTAAATCAAGAAATCATCGTTTGATTGTTCATTTCCTAGAAAATGAAGATATCATCAAATATTGACGCATATCTCCATCTCCCTTCTTGACCGAGTCGATTCCCAGGAGAAGCAGGACATTCATCCCATGACGACTGCCACCCACTTCTCTAAATATCAAACAAAGTATAAGCACATTACGTGACATCAGTCGTCATTTCATTCCTCCCCGACCCCACACCCATCTCAGTCATTAGAATAAAAGGCTGTCCCTCTGAAGTGGAGGGACAATGGATACCCTCTCCAGACGAAACGACCCCTCTCTAGTCCCCTTTTGGACTCTCCCCACCCCCCTAAAAAGGAGACAAAAGACCCATTCCGGGAAAAGTTGGAAGCCAATTCATTGATGACGGTTCTTGGAGAGTACAGAACAAAGGTTAGATTAGTAGGTAATCAGTTTGAGATTTCCTGTAATCTGCGCGACCCCCCGCGATTAGAAATTGCTAATCCTCCTCTGGGGCACATGCCCTGACAACTTCGGTGAAGGGGACAGCTTCGGCAAGATCAAACATGCTGGAAAAGTAGGTGAGTGGGTGCGAGGCATGCGATTGTTTTCCACTTCAACAGACACAGCTGAACAGGCGATTTTTTCCAGATCAAATTGGATCGATTTGGCTGACGATAGATAATTCTAATCCAATTTTTAAATTTCCTGTTCTATACTTTATATATTGGGGTATGGATAAAATAAAGGGGGGGGGAGAAAGAAAGAAAGAGAAAAAGCACCTAAACTTGTGTCTGACGGGAATTAAATACCTTTCTAATAAGCAAATAATTTAAATGCCTGAATATTAATGAAAATAAGTTAAAAAAGAAAATTTAAGCTGTTGAACTTCTCATCAAGGAAAAAGATCTAGATAGGTTATTATTGGAATATCTGTTAAAAAGCATAATTTGGACTTCATAAACTTTCGTCTATAACTTATGGGCGATTTTATCTTTAACAGGAGTGATCGCGATAAAGAAGAATGCTTTTTAGAAGGCAAAGAACTTTTTTTATTTTCTAATGTCCATACTCATTTTTTCTTCGAGATATAACTATTTGGTTTCCATTATTTACTTTTTAATTCGGAACTTAAACCATGCTGTTTAGCAAAAAATAAACATTCCTCCTAATATCTTTTATCTGATTTATACTAGCGTAGTGGATTTCAAAATCTGAAAAGAAGCAGTAAAGTTTAGGGAACTTAAAATTCTCTATCAGTAGGAAGAATAATTCTCCAGAATTATTCAAAATTATCTTTCTCAAGAACATAATTTTGCTACTACTTTTATTCGTTTTATTTTATTTTATTTCTTTAATGCTATAAAAAGTAATTTCATAATCAATTTTTTATACACTTCGTTATGCATTAGAATCGAATAACATCTAATTCGAAGCTTACTTTATACTTTATATCGCAAATGTAAGAGAGCTTGTAAAATCGTATTATGCTGTTCAAGGTTAATACACCGTATTTGTTGCTGCGTCCATCCACTCAAATAATTTAGAACGTAAAACGTTTTATAACGGAAAACTAATTATTTTTCATTTTATGTCTATTACGTGTGTTTTATCATTTTTTTAAATGTATTTTACATGTACCCATCTTACACAAAAGCTCGGAAACATTAGCAAATCTATTGCGGTTAGAGCGAACAATGCACATTTCTGAAGGTGCGAAAAAAAAAAAAGATTTTTTGAAACAATGTTTTTACGCTTTCATAATAATTTAATTATCCAATTACTACTTTTTCTTCATATGCTTCGAAAAGAAAAAAGGTAAGAATTATTTTGACATAAAATCAATTTTGTCTGCATGAAAAGAACTTGTACAATAGTATTATTTAGAACAAAGATAATATATCATGCCTTCTGTTGTATTCATATGTTAACTGACAAGCACAAAACATTTTAGAGTAAAATATTATATACTTTATATTTCTATTACATATGTTTTTATCATTTTTTGCATATGTTTTAAATGCACATCTTGCACAAAAGCGTGAAGTCGTCAACAAAACTATAGTGGTTAAAGAGAAAAATGTAAATTTTTGAGAAGAAGATAATTTGAAATATGGTTTCTGAGTCTTCATAATAATTTAATTGTCCAAGAAGACACATAAATTATCGTTCTTTTTTTTTTTCTTCTGTCGGTTACCATTAACACAGAATGATAATGAATGAATACAGGACGCAAACACTGAGCTGATTCATTACTGTCTTCAGCCAAGAAACCTTTTCCTGTTGGCACCTTGTCCATAAACAGGTTTAGAGAGCTTGTACCAAAGGGAACCCCCACAGAGCCCTGGTGCCGAATGGAACTCTCCAGACTACTGTCGTAGGCTCCGTGAAGGAATATTTCCTTTTCCCATTAATTACAAATGCAGGAAGCAGAACCTACTTAATTATGACTTAAGTGGAAATCTTCGTGTAATCTTCTGGTTGCTTAAATGACCCATTTGTTACAAGGTTCCATCTTTAATATTGCCTGGGACATAACTGTGTTGCATTTCAATGCCCTTTCCTGATGAAATCTCGCATTATCTCTTATGGGGATGCTTTAATGCCCTTGTGATGTGATATAAATTTTTGTGGTCAGGTGAATTAAGGGGTCTTATTTTACATTCTGTACACTTGCGAGATGGGTATCATTAAGAGTTTTATGTGGGAAAATTTATTTATTTAGACGATTATATTTAACAAATTACAGTGGGCTTGATTGTTGATGAATTAAGTATTTACTTACACGTACAACCGGTATCATTAGAAGTTTTGAATAATTTTTTTCTAACATTTACTTATTATTTAAATTAACTATAATTTTTACTTTCTTGGAAACGAGGTATAGAAAAAAATATACTGTAAAAGCCAAAATTATTTGAAATCGAGGGCTTTATGAATATCCACAATTCAGATCTCTCTGAGTCCGAAAAATACATTTTTAACTTTTTTTGTCGGTCTGAATGCTAACTGAAACATGCTAACTGAAAAATGCTTTGAACTAGATGGCCGAAATTTGGTATGTGGAATTACTATAAAATTTGAAGATTTCTATCATGTTTTGGAAGATAAATAGTCTCAGGAAGTCTGCCTGAAAGGCTGTTAGAGTACAAGTATCTTAATAGCAACAAAACGAGAAGAGCTTTTAAGTAATAATGATACAATTTGGTCACATTTTTAGCGTTTAAAATAGATTCAATAAAAATACTAGATTCACACCAAATATCTATATTTCGTAACTATTGTTCACCAATGCCTTATAAGATATTCGTGGCTTTATCCAAAGTTCATAATGTTATGCGGAGGAAGAGGAATAAGATCTTCGTTGGAGAACATGAAAGAAAGTTTCGAAAGACCACACTCGCTTCATCATGATTACGTACGAAATAAAATGATACTATTGTCAAAAATTAGATTCTCTCATTTTTCGAAAATTCGATGCTTTCTATTTGATTAAATAATTTTTAAAATTCTGTCGATGTGTCTACTTGTTAGTTTGAGAATATGTGTGCATAATAATTTATAAACGCAACTAGATAGTCTGATTAAACTTGGCATGTTAACTCAGGTTACTGATAGATTACAAATTTTGAACAGAGTTGAGTTTAGACAGTTTTGTGTATGTTTTTGGACAAAAGTATCCAGACAAGCTTCAATGATGCCAAAGGGATTATCAAATATGCTAAGGAGGGAACTATCTAAGGGCCAGATTATGAAATAGTTTACAAAAGCAACTACCCAAGGAATGGATTATAAAATATGCTAAGTATACAACTACCTAAAGGCTGGATTATCAAACATATTAAGTAGGTAATTATCTAAGGACCGGATTATCAAATATATTAAGTAGGTGATTATCTAAGGACCGGTTGATCAAATATGATAAGTAGGCAACTACCTAAGGGCAAGACTATCAAATAAGTAAGTTAGCAACTGCCTAAAGATCGAATTATCCGATAGATTATGTAGACAACTACCGAAGGGGCTGAATTATAGAATATGCTAAGTAGAAAACAGGCCTAATAAATGGACTATGAAATAGGCTAAGCAGGAAACTTACTACCTAATGTCCCCTCAAATTTCAAAATACTTTTTGCGTTATTTTCAAGGCAATCTAATTTTGTACTTTCTTTTCATTTATAAGGATCAACTATCCGAACTTAAATCAAGTATTGCTTGAATTTCATAAAATAATTCTTGAGATTTTTTTTATTTTTTTATTTCATGCATTTAAATTCGCATATAGTGTTATCCAATTTTTTTAATGTAATTTGTCGAACGATTAACAATTCAACATTTCTAGCACAATTTGTATTAGATTGTTTGGCTTGCGTTGTAAAAGCTTTAAAATTATTAAAGTTTTTTACTTGAAATTTAAATTATTACTGTACTCGAGATACTTAAATCAGTTCTCTCAAATGTTATCTTAAATTAAA
Source organism: Argiope aurantia (assembly GCA_026543865.1). Taxonomy (NCBI): domain Eukaryota; kingdom Metazoa; phylum Arthropoda; class Arachnida; order Araneae; family Araneidae; genus Argiope; species Argiope aurantia. The sequence goes on from JAPMOR010110011.1 coordinate 79,497, forward strand.
CGTTTTGCTGTTTAACTGTATCAATACAGAAAGGCATCAAATACATATGCATATGATATTGATACATATCTATATGTTCAATATAAGTTTAGACTCCCGATTTTGATAAAATTTCATAACTTAAGTGTTAATTGAAATTTCTAACTAAAAAAGTATTATAATAGCTTCCATATTTTTTCTTTTTCTTTTTATGATGGGGAATAATTGAACATCTTATCTTAATGGAGAGGGGTGTTGAAGATGAAGATGAAAATTACATGCTTCCCAGGATAGTTTCGAAAAAGGAGGATCTATACGTAAATTGAGATTTTCTAAAAATTGACGGATGAGTTACCATTTAAGTCAATATATCATATCATGATTCTCCATTGTATAAAAGTAGTTAGTATAATTAGTAATGAATTTTGCAGATGTTGTCATTTTCTTTCATTTAGATTTTTTTTTGTGTGTGGGAAGAATTGTCGTGTCTATAATTTATGTGAGCACATAATCACGTGTTGCAGATCTCATTAAATAATGCCTCTTTTCCAAATTAATTTATTAATGAGCAAGTCTTAGTTATAGCATCGTTCATAATTACTCCAGTATGTTTCCAAAGGCCCAGAAAATATGAGGTAATGTATTTTGACTTCTGGTCACAATAACGAAATAATTTTAAGATAATATATTTGTAATGTAAGAAATAATTGTGTTTTTTACTGCTTCAAAATTTATTTTACTACTTAAACACTTAAATGTATTTTTTATTGTTTTCCATAAAAATATAATCTATCTCACGGGATAATACAAAAAAAAACTATTTTATATCTTCAATTTGGTGTGATTTATAATCATTCTATTCTCAGTTTTGTTGGAAAATTAACTTTCACAAAAGCAAGCTGAACATTATGAAACACAAGAAAGAAACATATAAGTTTTAGAAATTGACTTTAAAAATAAATAAAGAGTAATAGTGCAATTTAGAGTAAAAAAATTGCGCTCCCATTGAAAGCAGAAAGTTAAATCGCCAATTACCTTCAGAGTTATATTATTCTGGCATTTACACTGCCTGAAATAACCTGCTTAGTGATAAAATCTGGTAATATTTTATTTAAAATTTGGCATTATCGTTATTCACCAAAACAAATTTTGATTACTTGAAACGGGTGCTCTTCAAGTCCACCACATTCAATTGACCACTATCAACTTCAACCCATTCCATATCAATAATAAGTATTTATTCTGATAACTTCAATATAATATAAAAGCATTTATTGAGTAATTAAAAATAATTAATTTCAGATTATTTCCTCCATCTCCACAATCTCCGTTTCTTATTAAAGTTCTCCAAAATCATTATCTTCAGGTTTCTACCTCAGTCTCACATTCTTTTCTATCGTGATCTTAATTTTCTAATCCCCCCTATAATTGGCGTTATTTATGTCCATCAGATGGTAGATTCTTAAAGTTGTCACTAAATTTGATATAAAATAATGAATATTATTGTCTGGATGAGACGCAATTGCATCCACAGGTTTAATATCATTTCCTATCGTGTAATAAATTACACCAAATGCTTGGAAAATGCAGTTCTTTTATTATTATAAAGACCTGTTCCTAAATACAAGATGAAAATTATGACGGGTAACTGTAAACCCTATCCTGCTTCTTAAGACAAGATCCAAAAATGAAAATTATTAAGGGCAAAAATGAACTCTGTTCTGCTTCTTAAGATAAGATCCAAAAATGAAAATTATTAAGTGTAACTAAGAACCCTATTTTGGTTTTTAATACAAGATCCAAAAATAAAAACTCGTAACTGTTACATCTTACAAATCCAAGAAATATATATAATTTTGCAAATTACCAAAGTATGAAATGAAATATGACATTTAGGAAAGTTTTAGTTGCATTTTTTTAAAACATGGTAAAAAAAAATGCAATAAATAAATGTTAAAAAAATTAAATTAATAAATTAAACAAACCTTGCATTGAAGATAGCGAGAAAATGTTACCAATTACACCGTGTTCCCAATTATCCCTCCCGACCCTATCCATATTCAAATTCGTCCCACGGCGAAGATATATTTGGACCTTTATCAAAGCTGCTTCGATTTCCAATGCTGGCAGACATAAGTCTATTAGTAGCTTAAAGCCTAATCAGAATTAAAGCTTAGACTTTCAATCATATTAAATTTCTACATTTTATTACGGTATTAGTTAAAGTAATTGGGAGATGTTGTTCATAGTGTATTATAATGAGTTCCACATAATTTCAAATATTTTTAGAACAAAAAATTAAAGGAGTTGGCAAGCTAAAATCTAACTATTTTAAATAAATAAAAAAAATGAAATCATCTACCGCAAATTTAAAGTTATCATGTACGACCCTTATTTTTTAAAGTCACGTGAGATAAATTGGACAGATAAACAACATCAAGTTCTCAAATGACTCATATTTTGCAATCACAAACAATTAGAAAAACAATGGTTTCTGACCATTTCAAAATCGTTAAAGTTCCAAAACTTTTCACGTGGCCAGATTTTCTTTGTTTCATTTCCATTTTCTTCCTGTGCTTCTTCGGGCAATAACGATTCTGTCCTTCATTGGCCAGACATAAGAATCAGGTACGTGGCGGATATTCGCGCCAAATTGTAACTTTTTGTTGATAGTAAGTGGTCAAATACAACAACCTTCTTTATCATTTTCTAATGACCCTAAAAGAGAATGATGCCTCAAAAGCGACAAATCGCCAATTTTCTGAACGCGCATTTTGAAGTTCAAAAACTTTAAACCAAAGCAACATCTTACTTAACATAAGTAAAAGTATTTTAAAACCAAATTATCTTGTAAAAAGAAAACGACTTGGCTATAATAGCATTAATAAAATCTAAAATATCGTTAGTAAAATCTAAAATATTCAAAGATAATTCTAATTCAAATATTTTATAATTACCAAATAATGTTAGGAACAGTATAAGAACTAAAAAGGTAAAGCAAAATGAAAATAGTAATCTCCTTTCCTGAACAACATTGCATTTAAATGTAAGGAAGTTACTAAAATGTAATGTCAATAATTCAATGCCAGCCTTCTTAGAGCTTTTTTAAGCTCCCGCATTCAAATTAATTCCAATTCGAAGAATACTTAGATCTGCTAACAAAGTTGCCAATGTCACACGTAATCCTATTTTTAGCTTCAAATCTAAACTGAATGGAAGCGTGAGCCCTCAGTCGTATTGAATTTCTAAATTTCATTTCAGAATTAGTTAAAGTAATGGGAAAATCTTATTCATAATATAGTAAAGCCGAATAAATCTCACGCAGTTTCAAACATTCTTGAGAAAAGTATTTGAGTGGGTTGTTGAAGTAAAAGAGGTTGGATCTCCAAGAAGCTATTTAATGTTGAAATGATAAAAGAAGTGTATTCATTTCTGTTTGTTTAGTTTGCCTATAAACAGATAGCAATCTGTATCTGTAATTTGCGCGAATCTTTCATTTCATTAATGGAAGTCTTCTATTAAATTCTATTCATCAGCCAATTACTGTAATAAAATTCATCTGAACTGACATTTCACATATTTGCTTTGCTTGATTTATGTCTAGTTGCATTTCAAGATTATAATTATACATCTTAATTTATATATTGGTATTTCGTAACAATATATCATATGAAAGTATTTCGACTGAAAAAATGTAATTAATTAAGTCTTTAGAGACAGAATAAACCAGCTGGAGTGGTCTACCTAAATCTGTTCTCTAATAAAATCTAATAATTTTTTTCTTTTTATTCGTAATTTCTATCACTTTATCTTAAATGCATAACTTAATTATTATAAATAGTGAGGAATGACTAAATAAATTTTCGTCGAATTCACCACCATTTATATTAAATCACAATTAAATTAATCAATCAGTTCATGATTAAGTTTTTAAGTCATTAAAATAGTATATTACCATTAAAAGCACCCACAAGCTGCCGTAATTTCAATACTTGATTACTCACTTAATCAGAAAATGAATGCAAAATCCACTATGGAACTGTTTTTTTACAACTATGTATGAAGTAAAAATAAATAAACTTTCTTTATCAACTTTATTAAAGAATTCGAAAATAAAGAAATTGAAAGTTTTGCGGACAGCATTCCCACTGGTGTCCGAATAGAATACCAGAGACAATGGTCTCTGCAAAACTTTCTCGCATGCTCTCCAATAAAGATGTTATTTCTTTCTCCCGTATGGCTTTGTGGATCTTGGATACGCCACGAATGCCTTGTAAGGTACTAGAGAACACTAATTATGAAATATGGATTTAACATCTTTGGCATAGATTTAGTATTTTTATAACTATTTTTATTAGATATTAAAATATTTTTATTAATTATTTTTATTTATTTGGCATGGATCTAATATGCGATCTTAGCGATTACTATTCTCATTAATCCCTACCATTCTAATGCAAAAACTCCCGAAAATAGAATATGTATTTTGAAGGTCTTTTTTGAGACTGATTAAAATTAAATGTGGCCTAAAACTACAGTTGTAATGAAAAGATCACAGATTAAATTTACTTATTTAAGTAACTGAGTGTCGAGTTATTGAGTTTACATGCATAAGAAAATATAGATTAAGAGAGGATAAACCCTTTGAAACATTTGGTTCAAAATATTACAAGAATCTACATTTTAGATGCTAAATCTATGTACGTTTCAGGTATCTAGCGATTTACATTTTGTATTGTCAGGCTCTCTTGTTCTCGAAAAGTCGGCCAGAAAAGCTTTCTCAGAATGGATTTCGTTCAAAATTTTATTGAAATCTAAAAGTTTAGTTAAACTGCATATAACAAATTTCATCTAGTTGATTCCTTTTTTTGAGTCATCATTTTCAAAACGTATGGATGGATGGATAAAAATAATTTCAAAAAATTTACTTTTCGTAGTCATAATGATCCGAAACTCAGAGACTCATCAAAATCTCGAGCTCGAAAATTTTTTCGGGATTGCAGTATTTTATCTTTGTATGCCTTGTAAATGAAAAATTAAAAAAAAAAAAGCAATTAAATAATTGCTTAACGTTGTTTGATTTTTTATTAATTGATTCATTAACCAGTTAAATGTTTTTGAGGAATATACTGTTCATAGCGGAAGTACATTTTGAGTTATGATGAGTTTATTCAATGGCAGTTATTATATTTATATAATAATTGTTTAATTATTATATCTATAATTAATTATTTATTATATTTATATAATATGTATATATATATATGTTTTGACAGTTTAGATACACATTTTCCGAAGTGGACGGAACAATTAACTGTTTAACACTATTACTAAGAGTTTTTTTTTTTATTTCCATTATTTCATAATATTGTACATGCTCTTAATGCCATTTAAAATTTCTGAAACCATCACCACAATAATGGCTTATAATAATAAAAAAGAAATAAGCATTATGCAAAGAAAAAAAAAACCTTTTTACAGCTGTTTTTAGTCTCCAATTAATCATCAAATCTTCCCAAGTCAGGCTTAGCCACCTGTAACAGCCCCCCTCATCCCATCCATTGCGCAAATACAGTGGGAAACTCACTATCCAGAATAGAGAGCGGTATCGAGTTACCGCGCATTCTAGTGGCAATCCGAGCTACCCCTCACGTGATCCCTGCGCACGTGGACCCCCCCTTTGCGTGACTGTCGTAATTATTTGCCGTACATCTTGGAGTTTCGTAATTACGTCCACAGCCGCCCTTGCAGCACTCTCCGCTGATGACAGTGCGCCCCGGCCTCATCATCTGATCGCATCGTGCTGTCATTTTTTTTTTTGCTCCCCCCACAAATGGGGAATTGCGCGTCCCTTTCTGTGTTTATTAACAGTCGGGGAAGATATTTGAGGCCTCGGAAAAATAGAGATGATACTTCGTAGTATGGGAGCTGGTAAAGTTTGGTGGTTGTCGTATTAGTTTTCTGGGGGATTATGGAAATGGTGTATGAATATACAGCGAAGTTTCGTGGAATTTTTTTATATACATTTTCCTTTTTTTTTATTTATTCCTTTCAGCAATATTAAACATTAAATATTCACTATTTATTCACATCCTGAGTTTCACACTTTCTCTTAATTTGTGGACTATTTATATTGTATAACATAAAAGACGAACTTATATACCTACAATTAAAAACTTTATATCAGAACAAGGAAGTAATAATCCTGCCATATATTATGCAACTATTTCTGTATTCTTTAAAAACCAAAAGATATATTTATGAGAAGATGGAGATGATACTTGGTTGTTAAAGATTGGGAAAAATTTAGTGATTGTCGTATTAATTTCTTGGGAGAATATGGAGATCTTGCATGAATATACAATGGATTTTCATAGGATTTTTTTCTGAACATTTTTTTTCTTTTATTCCTTTAAACAATATTAAATATCAAATTTTTATTATTTATTCATATCCTGAGTTTCACCATTTGCCTTAATTTGCCAGCTACTTATATTGTATAACACAAAAGACGAACTTATTTACCAACAATTAAAAACTTTATATCAAAACAAAAAAAAGTAATAATCAAGTCTTATATTATGCGTCCGTTTCTGTATTCTTTAATGTAGGCGACTACGTTGATAAGCCATTTTTTTGCGTAATTAAGAGCTGTTTTTTTTATTTAATATTTTTAAATTTAAAACTTTTATTTTTAAAACTGTTTAAATTTTGTTTCTAAGTTTATTTCGGGGGAAATTATACTCATTTTTATATTTACATTTTCATACATTTTAATGCTATTTTACATTTTTAGATGTTATTTTTTCAAATTCTAATTATTGGCAGAATTTTCTTACAAAAAAGCCTCATAAATTAAAATGTAATGCATATTTTTGTTGTTGTTTTTTAAGTTGGTATAATAACTTCTCAATATGTTTTTCAGTTCTTAAACTAGAGAATAAGTAATCTATTCATTTAGAAATAATTTATAGGTGTTTAATGTTTCACAATGTGAAAAAAAAATTGAAAATTTCTTGTTATTTATCAGTTGAACCCCAATATTTAAAGAACGACTAGAAATACAGCTTATTTTTTAATTCAGGAACTATATAATATATCTCTAAAGCTATCGACTAAATTCTAAGCAAAATATTTGTTAAATCCCTAAACCATAAGATTTTAACTTTATACCTCATTTTAACAAAAACAAAAAACCCTTTTTTTTCCAATTATAAAATGTTTGCCACTTAACTGGTATGATTTAATTTCATAGACATTTTTTCAATCTTTTTTAATGGCAATATTAAAAAATATGACTATTTTCAAATGTTTTTCAAAAAAACTTATTCCGAACGCAGTCACATGCCTTAACGGTCGGGAGATATATTTGAAGTTACGTTAAAATGGAGATTATAACGTAACTTCAAATGGAGATCTTTGTTAAAGATTGGGAAACATTTAGTGGGTGTTGTATTAATTTCCTTGGGGTTTAGTTACTTAAATGGTACATGAATATGATGAATGCTTGCAAGATTTATTTTATTTTATATCATTGCTTCACGATTATTTCCTCTTTTATTTTTTTCATCAATATTAAAAATCAAATATTCACAACCTGTGTCTCACTATTTGCCCTAATTTATCGGCTACATTTGCTTTTTAACATAAACAGATGGTTCAGTTATTTTTAAATGCATTATGTAAAAGCTAGGAAATAATAATTATGTCTTATATTAGGGTTTCTTTTCTTTGTTTTATAATAGTAGGAAAAATAAATTGAGACCTCGGAAAAATGTAGACAAGTTATTTGATTTGTAAAAGAGTACAAAAACTGTTGTGTTCTCTTGATAATTTTCTGTAGTGTTTTAGAAATGCTATATAAATGTAATGAAAGTTTGTAGGAAATTCTTTTTATTATAAACTAGGAGGCTTCGTCCTCTGCTCACTTTCGCCCTCTAACCACGATGTTATCCGATATTGTACCCGATATTCATCTGTCATAGTTAGCAAGTTTTTAAACTTCACTAGCGCTTTGTTCAATGTTTGAAGTTTAATTTTTCCATGATGACAATATACATTTGCCGATCGGCCTACTTCCTATTCAAAACTCAAAGCCCCACAATAAGACATTTCTTTGCTCATATCTCCTGTCTCTAAATATTGTTTTTTTTTTTTTTTTTTTTTTACGTTTTGCCGTTAACGTAGCATTTTCAGAATCAACTTTTCTTTCCAAATTGTCAGATTCTCTTTCTATCTTCCTTCGCGTTTCCCCCCCCTTCATCTGATATTGCTGGACTCCCCAATATTATTTAAAAAACAAAAAAACAATGCAGGGTTAACAATTAAACAATGTAGGTGCAGGTTAAAACAATGCAAGTGCACATGTATTGCTTAGGAGTTCAGATCATTGCTAGCCGAGAGGTGAAAAATCCCGTTACTTGATAAAAGTAAACAAGCAGGAAAGCTATTCATTAGTTTTGCCACAATCGGTGCGCCTAAAAGTAGAATAATATATATATATATATATATATATATATTGTTTTTAACTCATTTGCTGTTAATTTGGTGTTAATTAAAGCTTTACTTCTTCTTTTTTTTGTCACCATTTCACCGCGAAGTATAATATAAATATTTACGACAACATAATAATACCTTTCATTAAATATTTCAAACAATACTGGCAAAACAAATCTCAATGGTCATGGGTTATTTGACTAGTTATTTACCAATCACAAAGCGCAATGTCTACATAAAAAATTTATACTATATATATAGCTTATATGGTTGATATTTTTTTTCTTTCCATTAGTATTGAATGTCTAACATCGATCAGTTCTTCCTATCACGAGTTTCTCTATTTACTTTAATTGACCAGCTAATTATAATATTTAACACTAGAAGACGGCTCAATTATTTTCTAAATATCTGAAACATGATATAAAATGAAAATAATAATTATTATGTGTAATTTATACATTTCTTTCGGTGTTTATTAATAGTCATGAGAGATTACGGAAAAATAAACGATATTTAGTTTACAAGGAGTGGAAAACTTTGGTGGCTTTGGTGCTAATTTTTTTAAGCGTTAGGGAAATACACTATAAAAACTGAGATGAGTAAACTAGAATTTAAAGATAGCAAATGGATGAAATGATCCTTGATCCGAGCCAATGAAATTCATGCGAAATCGCGCGTCATCATGACGTCAGAAAGAGATAAAAATACGAGGAAAACAAACAGAAGACTTGGTTGTGAACATTATTAAGTCATAATGAGTGTGCGGTATTATTGAACTGATCAAATAATAATGGTATTTTATATGAAATTTAGGACATTATTTATATGAAAAATATGATACTGAAAAAATTCTGACCCATCAAAACAATAGGCTTTAGATTTATCACTCATCTCAACCAAATCATCAATTAATTTTGGCTTAGCTGAACTTTTTAGTTTACGTAACTGAAAATGTAGATAATTTTTGGCTCCATATCGTAAAGTTTATAATAAATTTTTTTTAAAGTTTATAAGTTTTGACTTAAAATGTTAGACAACTTCTAAAATCAATGCTGTCATACTTTCAGAAAATGAGTTTAGGAAAGAATAGCAGTAGCACTAATGAACTATTAATAAATTAAAAAGGATTCCCAAATTATTAACATTTACTGAAATCGGAAAGAATAATATACAATTTAAGTTTTGTGAACTTACTATAAAAAGAGCGCTGTAAAAATTTAATACTTTTAAGTATCTTGGCCACAAAAATGAAGCATCTTTGTGTTTTTTGGCATATACTTTTGTCTGTCTTGTAATTATGCACAGTTTTTATTGAAAGTTATGTACATCTTAGTTTTAAATATACATTTTTTTAAATATTTAGTTCTGTTGTAATAAAAAGATATTTTGATTTGCAAAAAAAAAAAAAAAAAAAAAAAAAAATTGTGTAAATTGCTTTACTAAAAAATTAAGTCAAATTTTATAAGATTAGTAATAAAAATAATCTCTGAATTTCTCCAACCTTTCTTAAAATTAACAAATCACCATGTTAATTGGATTGTGTTGACATCTTTATAGAAACATAACATTAATAAAAAAAAAATGAGGCAGGAAAGAGAGATGGCTTAGTTTAAAAAGCTTACTGAAGTCTTTCCTCATGTGTTCCTCAAATTATGCCAATAATTTGGTTGACAAATCTCAACCGTATTCTTTAGCTAGACCAGAATTTTTTCAGAATCTCATATTAAATACTAGTACTATTATTATTTGATGTTAAGTTCAGTTTAATAATACCATATACTCATGTTTACAGCCAAATCCGTTGTTTTTTTTTATTTATTTCTGACGTCATGATGATACGCGATTTCGCATGAATTTCATTGGCTCGGATCAAGGATCATTTCATCCCTTTGCTATTTTTAAGCTCTAGTGATAAATAAGGGGTTCCATTTATTTTTTATTATTGCTTCACAAGTTTTTAAACTTAATAATGTTTATGGGCTGAATAATATTTGTAAATTATATCGCGTGAAATTCATGATATATCGCAGGTATCTAATCGCTGATCAAATATATAACTGGAATGCTAAATTTTTTTAATTATAATATATTCAAAATGCTCTGTTAAATTATAAAGTATTCAAATGTACTGTTAGATCTAGAATTGCTAAATATGACATGAAGTTACTTCTTAGATTACTGGTTTTTTCTAAAAAAAGTATATTTTTGGTATAAATCATTTAAAATGAAACAAAATATTGAAAATGTTTTTTTAAGAACTTTGGAGCATAATCATCACACTCCAAAACTTTTTAACAATTTAAAATTAATGAAATGATCTTTTTAATGATATTTATTTTATCCGCATCGATTGTTTTTTAAAATTTTAATGGTTAGAATACAATAAAAATACTCTATAATTCTAATGGTTAGGATATAATAATGATATTCTATAATTTTAATTGGTAGAATACAATAATAACATTCTATAATTTAATGGTTAGATTACAATAATAATATTCTATAATTTTAATGGTTAGAATGCAATAATAATATTGAATAATTTAATAGCTAGAATGCAATAATAATATTCTATAATTTTAATGGTTAGAATTCAATAATAATATTGAATAATTTTAATGGTTAGAATGCAATAATAATATTGAATAATTTTAATGGTTACAAATAGTTTTAAATTCATTTTACGTTTAGTTATCATCATTATATGGGTTTGACACATGCAGTCGAGTTGAGACAATATTAAATACATTTCTTGTTTTATTTTTAGCACATTATCTATTCAAAAATTAATAACAAAATTTCAAAGTTAATATAAACTTAGGCAAATCAATCCTAAAGCCTTTCAGGATACTATGAAACTTCAGACGAGAGGTTCAAGTTTCTTTTATTTTTTTCAAAATAATTAGTACTATTTCTTTAATTTTTTGTTTTTTCGAAAAATAAAATTATGTTACATACTCGTCATCCATGATTTGTTCCCAACGTTAGTTTCACCATTTACTGGTTGTTATTACTTTCTTTTATATCTAGTATAGAGAAAGCATTTTAATCGTCGAAAAATTCGAACTCGAGATTTTGAAGTATCTCCACTTTTTAAACTTCCTTGTGATCGAAAAATACATTTTTCGGAAAATATCCGTCTATCTGTGATAAAGATAATTTACAAACTCCTTGAGCTAGATGGATGAAATAGGGCATAACATCTTTATCAACATTGTAGATTTCTAAAAACGTCTGTCTGTCCGGCTGTTCGAATATAAGCTAACACGATAATTCAAACGAAAAGAGTTAGATCGATAAAATTCAGTGCACATACTCTACATTTACAGTGTAGACACTTAACAAATTTTGACTTAATTCCAGTGAGGGGTTGACCGTCTATCGGTTTACACTTTCAGAAGCATGCATACGCGATAATTCAAAAATGCAATGACTTGAATATATTAAATTTGGTTATGGGATTTTGTGACTACAAGTGCAGGTTTGTGCCAAACTTCAATTTCAATCTGCTGGGAAAAATGTGTCTATAGCATGAATTCGAGTTTTGGATACTATTGCCAGGAATAAATCAAGCCTCATGCCAGGAATAAATCAAGAAAACACTCGCCAAGGATGACACGATAGATTCAGTAAAAGTGCAAAATTCTCGACAGTTAAAAGTGCAAAATTCACGATCATTTATTGTCTTACACACGGTTAACAATTCTAACAATAACTATTGAACGCCAATCCATTCAAGGTATTCTGTGGGATAACACCTTTATTAGAGAGTATGCGAGAATGTTTTGAAGAAACCACTCACCCTGGTACTAATTAATGATTTTAAAAATCTTTTAACAAAATAAACTATGAGAGCGAATAATTATTAGAAAACTCCTGTTAATAAATGATCTGAAATTCTAGAAATTTACAACAATGATCTAAAATCCTTTATTCTTATTCTTTGCAGTATAAAAAAAACACAGATTATTCATAACGGAACCACCTTTTAAAAACATTTTGATCATGCGAATATAATTCCATCATTATAAACTTGCTCAAATCTTCTCAATTTTTCTTGCTTTCTGTTATTAGAAGAATACTCAATAAATTCGATTGCGCATTTTGATGAAGTACCACGATTCAGACCTCCTTCAGTACGAAGAACAAGTTTTTGGAGTTACGTTTGTCTGTCAACACAGTAACTTAGAAACGCTTTGAGCAAGATCAGATTTGATCAAATAACATAATATTTGAAGACTTCTATACCATTTTCTATAAATAAATCCATTCATAGAAAATCTGTTTGTCCGTCTATCTAATTCGACATACACATTTAACATTTAAAATGAACTGTTGTGTAAAGTTAGGAGTCAAATCCGTCAAAAAGATGATCTGTGATCTTGTGAAAGCACAGACATCTGATGATCTGTGCTTTCACAAGTATGTTAATGCAGTAGCTCAAAAATGCAGAAGCTCAAATATATGAAATTTGGTATATGATTCTGAAACTACGAAATTGTGTAGTTCTGTGTCTAATTATGCTTTCAATAGGCTGGAAAAAACGCGCCTAAAAGACAAATTCTATTTTTCGATACTATTAACCGCATGCCTAGGATTAATTTCCAAAAACACTCGCCAAGGATCTCATGATATATTCAGTAAAAATATTGAATTCTCGCCAAAGATGAATATTTCGTGACTAATATTCACCAATGTCATGCATAGTATCCGTGGTCTTCTTCATAATCTTCAAATGTATGCGGGTTGAGAGGGACATCTATTATATATCCAACACCTATATTAGAGATCATACTAGAATATTTTTGGAAAACCACTCCCACTGATTTTATTTCGATTAAATATCCGGACGGAAAAGTGATTAAATGATTTTTTAATCCCTTCTTCATCAGTTGTTCATAAGAGTAAAAAATAAATAATGTTTGTGTTATATATTTTATATATATATATATATATATATGCCGAATGGGAAAAAAGTCTGTACAAATTTCATAAAACCCGTAAAATTCATAAAATCCGTAAAATTAAGCAAAATAAAAAACGATTTGTAGATTTAGCATCGCTAAGACATGGGAGTTTTTTTAGGTAAGAAAAAAATATATATTCAAAAAACAGCCGATAGGTGGCATTTTGTACATAAGTGAAAGAATATACACACAAAAAACAAAAATAATGTTATCAAATATTTATTATTGCAATATGTCTTCAACATGTCAGCCACCACAAGTGACCCATTGCAGACATGCCACAAATCCAGCAACGGCAGAGTGCAGCATGTCCAGCTGTATGCATGACAACTCCCGGCGGATTGAATCTTTCAATTCCGACCGACCAGATGGACGGGATCGATACACCCGGGATTTTAAATTTCCCCATAGCCAAAGATCTGCTGATGCCATATCTTGTGATCGAGAAGGCCATGGAAACCTGCAACGTCTACAAATTATTCTCTTTTCTCCGAATGTCTATATCAGAAATTTCTTGACTGAAATGCTGGATAAACCTGGACTGGAATACTGGAGTGGTGAGACTTGTTGCTCCATCTTGCATAAACGTAACAGCAGAAATAGCATCTTTTTCAAGCAAACATGGAACAACCTTTTCTCGCAGAAGCTTTAAATAATACTGAGCATTTACTGTCACCGTTTTTCATCCATATACAGGACACTGTGTTTCAAAGAAGAAGAGTCCTATGATGAATGAATCTGTGAACCCATACCACACTGTGACTTTGGGGGAATGCAAAGATTTCTCAATGTGTACTCGTGGATTTGACGTCACCCAGAACGGTACTAACTTCGTCAAGGAGCGAAAAATGAGCTTCATCTATCCACAAGATGTTAAAGACCCAAGAGGGATTTTATCCAATTTTGGAGAGAGCTTCTCACTCTACAATATCCGATGCTAAAATTCACGGCAAGACTGTAATTTGTATGGATACTGATTAAGAACTCCATGAAGAATGCTACTTATCGAGGATGGTGATAATCCCAAGCGTCTGCCAGCTTTCCGTGCACTGCTAGTCTTTGTCGCAGTTTCGGAAGCTAATGTTTCCATTTCGGCTGCAACGCACTCCGATTGTGTCTGCATTAGACTTGGTAGTTCGGTTCTTACACTATCTTCCAGCGATCCAGTTTCCTGAAACCAATGAACAAGCTTTATGAGGCCTGTCACTGTTGAAAGTCCTTTCCTATTCTTCACATTCTTCTAGAGTCGGAATTGACACAGTGTAACAGTCACTGATTCCTGGTTCAGTAAAACAGTGTCACCAGCAAAACTTTATCTTTTCCACATACCATCCTTGTTTACTTACATAGCATGCAACGTATTTCCAACTAAGACGTTCATACCAGCGCCACCTATCGGTTGCTTTTTGAATTATATATTTTTTTCTTACCTAAAAAAATCTCGGGACTTATCGATGCTAAATCTGCAAACCGTTTATTAGTTTGCTTAATTTTACGGGTTTTGTGAGATTTTACGGATTTTTTGCCCACCCGGTAAAACGAGAACGGAAATAGCATGTTATATGCTATATGCGCTAATGAAATTGTGCATCAGTGCACATGCTTACATATAGCTTTTAAATTTAAATAGAATGAATTAATGGTAAATGTTGCTTATTTAATTTTGTTAAGATGCAATAAATAAATAAATAAATAACTTCTTTCATCGAATTTAAGAATTTTTATTCAATAAATAATAACGGCAATTTTTGTTTTCTCTTTAAAAATAGGGAGTTGGAATCATCAAAAAATTGGAATAAGAGTTTTTGAGGAATATGTGAGTTTTACTGTTTAAAATAACATATCCGTCTGTGAGCATGATGATTCTGAAATGCTGCAAGGCAGACAGATGAAATGTAGTATACAATCTATAAACCAAAATTATAAATGTCAGAAATTTACCAGAAGTTTTTCCAAAAGAAAATCTATCTTAACATGCTTGTGTATGATTATGTATATGGTTGAATATGATGTATGTGCATGATTTTGATAATTCGAAAACGCGGCGTGCTAAACTGAAGAAACTCGGCATAATCTATAACCAAAATTTTATGTCTTTATCAAATTTTTTGATATTTACATTTTTGTCCGTCCATTTTTGAATCTGATAACTTGTAGTATCGATGAAGTAGATGAGTGAATTTTAATATATGATCTTTATAATAGAATACTAGATATATCTCCAGTTTATCACCATTCTATCCATTTGACAGACTTTTCACGTATGTGTATGAGTTAATAAACTCAAAACCATAATATCATCACAAACTTGAGGTAACATCTTGACATCACAACTATAAATTTCGAACTGAATAAGGTAATGAAAAAGTTCCCAAAAGTATCATCATTTCTTGATATGGATAAACACAATATATCTCAAATTGTGTAAGTATACGAAACAGATGAAGAAAGAAAATAATGAATTTCAGCTCTCCAGAAATGCATTTTGCAACAATGCTGCGTATTTAGCTGATGAACCACTATTGAT